>JAODKM010006965.1:33139-50325 GCA_026780845.1 Petrocephalus sullivani
GAGACAGCATAAAGCGCTTACCGTTCTGTTACGTGTAAAGGCGAGACAGCATAAAGCGCTTACCGTCCTGTTACGTGCAAAGGCGAGACAGCATAAAGCGCTTACCGTCCTGTTACGCGTAAAGGCGAGACAGCATAAAGCGATTACCGTTCTGTTACGTGTAAAGGCGAGACAGCATAAAGCGCTTACCTTCTGGTTACGTGTAAAGGCAAGACAGCATAAAGCGCTTACCGTCCTGTTACACGTAAAGGCGAGGCAGCATAAAGCGCTTACCGTCCTGTTACATGTACCTGCACTGCTTTATGCTTAATTCGTAGGGAGCCAACTTCAGACAAAAGTGAGAAAGAGGGGGCTGAAATTATGAAGGCAATCAACTCTACCACCACATGTGTAATTAAAAAAATGCTACGGGACTCAAACATACTTAATAACCAATCAAACGGCACAACTTTAAATTGCATTAGCTTAATGAACATCTGCCTAAGGTGGGGGGGGGGGGGGTAATTTGCTTCACATGCGGCAGCTTCCAGCACATGTGCATCAGTTTCTAAATGGGCACCTGCTTTCTCATGACGCTCGCCCTCAAACGGGGCCCTGAAATGTTAGCACGGAAGCAAAAGCTATTCTTAAAAGGATCAAATGCACCTCCCGTAGTCTCTATGTGACATCGTTCCGGCCGGAGGACAGATCTTAACACAAAGAAACCCAACTTGATGTATGTTGTACTTACAAGTGGTGGTTGTTATATACAGTTAAAAAATGATAGTGTTACACACCCTCAATTTCTCTAAGTGAATACTCAGCGAGACAGCCTGTCTGTTTCATATGGCATTACATAAATAACAAACAGAGTGATCTGTCTGGTGACAAATTGCCCATGAACACTGGCTAGATAAATAATGTTCTTGTATATTTCTACCACACGGTGATCTTCATAGTTCCCTCTCACTTTCCCTATGTAAATCTTTGCTAAGACAGTTTCCATGGCTACATTTACGCCAAACTCTCTGCCTCTAACTGCATCCCTCCCACACTGCTACCCTCCTCCCCGTCCTCCTTAGCAAAAATACAGTCCCTTTACCTTTAGGGGACCACAAGGGAATAGTGAACAAAGGTCACACATTCGTACAGATGAGCGGAGTTTGGGTAAACGTAAAAAAACAAGCTAAAGGGCTGTTAGCCTCAGTTGGCATTGTTGGGCGTGTTGACGCCATGCTTGGCTGTGTTGGTGCTTCACTCCTCTCACTGGTGAAGTGACGTTGAAAACAACATGCAGGCTGGACAGAGCTTCTGTGGGCTTCTGGGCATTGCGAAATCAGATGAGCAACAAAGGACGTACACTGCGTGGTTTGGGACCTTCCTCATAGCTTCTCTGGGCAAAGCTTAGCATTTTTGGTGAAAGTGAGATAAATAGTCAAAATGCTCAGCCCCCAAGCGCACATCTTCTCAGAAAAATCGCTCGATGAACGCGAGTTTTCAGACCGTAAGAACCATGACTAATAGCACTGTAATTTCATCTTGTGTTTCATTTACAGGTACTGTAATTTACAGTAATTCACTAGCAAATGCAGTGGAATGATGGCAAAATATTCTGCTCAAGCTCAAAAAGCTAGACAAGCAGGTAGATCGTTCATCATGTTCAGCTGGCATTGTTCATGGATGTGAGGAGAAATCGAAACTCCCTGCCTTCAGGAGAATATTATGCTGACTTTCATTTCTAGTGTATGTCAAATACATACCATTTATCAAAAATTGCTTCTTGAAAAACAAACTCTTGTGTGTGACACTGCGAAAAAAGGCTGTGTTTCTGTAGCAAGAAGAACAGGGTTAGTGGTGCAAGTTCCACACTTAAAAATGCTTGAAATAGTGAGATTCTTAATGCAATGACTATACACAGCTTGGTGGGAGAAGCTGCACAAAGAACTCAGCAACAATAATGAGGCTTTATGTTCCAGTGGTTGCTGCTGTGGAAGGCTTGAGTTTATTTCCAACTACAAGCCATAATCGGATTTCACGTATCATTTACCGTAGAGATTTCACTTTTAGTAGGATAGAAAATGCAAGGCCACTATGTATTGTTTTTAGATTTTAGTCAATCAACACAAATAAAACTTCGAGTCACCATAAAAAAAAAATCCTGAGTCCTTCTGATCTACATACCACCCAATGAAACTTTCAGCACCACAGAATCAGAACGAATATAAGCAAATTTTACATTTCTATTCCTTACTGCTATTAATTAATGACTTGGACCAGCTTGCCCACAGGAGTAAAGCATAATAAAGCGACAATAATAAGACATAAAAAAAAATTTAAACTTTTCTCGAGCAGCAGTAATCCTAATTCTTGTTTAAAATAAACTGAAAAATAGATACAATTAGGAATAAATGCATTAAAAGGTGGGAGAACTGTCTAGAGGCTGTAAAGGAAGCAAGCAGTTTTCTGTTATTGCTTTTGTTCTAATAAATTAAATATTGGGCCACAAGATACATTATTGAGAGGCTGAGTATTGCCTAAAAAATTAATAAATAATGCTGTATTGGTGTCCCACTCTGATCCTGGGGGCTATGGTAGCTGTCGTTTTGTGTGATCAATCTGAGCACCTGAGCACTTAATAACCTTAATTGTGTCCCTAATTGAATTTACTCAGCCTACACTCTCAGTACAGAGGCTTGTCAGTTAAAAAAAAGCGTGAGAATGATCAGATACCTGAGACAGGGTTAGGGACTTTAACAAGGTAAAAGGAAATGACGAGCTCCCCATGTCAGGTGTCAGGTGGTTAGGCGCTAATACCTGACTAGCTATTTGGAAGTAGCCACACAGTCTGCCGTTTAATATTGGCGTGTTGCCGTCTGGGACAAATGAGCAAATGTGCACACTAAGATGGACACTGATCAGCATCCTCTGTTCTTCCATGGAAGAGCATGGTGTGCAGCTAACGAGAGCAAGAACACTCTGTTCCCACTCACTTCCTGATTTACCACCTATTGTTTGCGGAGAATGGATGACCACTGTAAACACAAACTGAACGACTAGCTGTTAACATAAACTGTTAGACACACTGAAAGGCAGGTGCATTGATAGGTCACATACCACATACAGTGTCTGAATGTGTGTTAAAAACTTAAATTGTTATTACTATTACTTACAATACTAAAAACAAACTACACACACATATACAGTACTATGCAAAAATCTTAAGCAGCAAAAGGAAATTATGTTTAGATTATGTTTATGCTGGTGTAAATCTATGATTTTGTCTGTAGAAGTATGTCAGCTTTGCCATTTCAAAACCTAAACTAACCCCACTATCTGCAGTAACCATTCAATATACCTACTGTATGCATTTAACTTGCCCAGTGTTCCCCCAGCCATCCAATAGATATCGGTAAGTATTTAGAGAAAACTAGAAAGTCCAATATACACTTACTCCAAGAATAAATAGCTTTAAATATGTTTTGCACACACACACACACACACACATTTTATACACACACTCAGCCACTTATTCAGTGCATGATAGTGGGAAACAGCTATATGGCAAAACAAGCTAGATATGGGTCAGTCCTTACATGCTTGCATTTCACCAGCATTAAAATGTGGTGTGATGGCTGAATGGTTAGTACTGAGGCCTAACCCCTCCGTGCTTAGGAGTTTGATTCTTACCTTGGCTTCATGCTACATGCCACATGTGTTTGTGTGGGTTGCCTCCCACAGTCCAAAGATATGCAGTTTAGGTGAACTGGTGCATTTGATTTGCCCGCTGCGCCTGTGCCCTCGAATGATCTGGCATCCTCTCTCGGGTATACGCTGCCCAGTGATTCCTGGCACGGGCTCCCGGCCTGACCCCTCATTGCATAAGTGCTTCATGGAAAATGGACGGACGGGCAGCTGAACTGCACTGGAGAGCCGTGTAAATCACCATCAGCATCGAGTCACTAATCAAGCCGCTAGATGTGTCATAATCAGTATTAAAGACTTATAATTTGGTGACAAGTTCCATAGAGCTAATTAAGTTCCAGAGCCCAGTTGTCTCACTTTGATCACTTGTTATCTGTTGCTTCCGTGCCTGGTAATAACCCATTTTCCCCATGGGGGCAATAAGTAAATAAAGTAAAACATGATGACGTTACTCAAGCGCAGTACTTCAACAAGATATAATTTACTGGTTTATTTAAGCAGGCTGAGGTACAGCAGTGGCTGCGGTAACACCTAGAGACTGGTGTGCAGTACATATCCAGATGCTGTCTCCTCCTGTTCCATTCTCCGGGATTTATCGCATTCTACAGGCTCAATCGCTCACCCAATGAGCCTTAATATGGATACTGCATAACCGTGACCCTTTCCTGGAAGTCCTTTCCCTTTCTCATTAACCTGCTCCGCACACCTCACAATTACTCGACATTATAGGGAGCCATATGACAAGAATTACGCTGAGACGTACGTTGTCAGTAAAGAACATAGCAGAGAGTGATGAAGTCATTGCTGATTATATATATGTATATATATTTTGATTGCTTATTCATTGTCTTGTGCTGGTCAGGACTGCAAGGCCTACAGCGTGCCCTAGGCTGCACTGGGCACTGGGCACTGGGCACTGGGCACGACTACATGTTGGACAGGATGCCAGTCCATCACACGGCACCCACAGTCATACTCTACAGGCAACATGGAGACACCAATTCACCTAACTGCAGGTGGAGACCTGTGTGACACAGGCAGAGACAGAAGATGCCCAGAAGTGCGCATACGAGGTCTGAACCCCAACTCTGGAGGTGTTAGGCAACAGTGTCGCCCACTGAGTCACCATGCCAGCCCAACTTAATTGTTTATCTTTCAACAAAAAAAAGAACATTATTGCCAAGAAATATCTCCTATAAATGTGGGTTAGTGGTGGTTTAATTTATTCATGAAAGTGATTATTTTTACTTTTTTGGCTGGCCACTCAGCTCCCCAACACGCCAACCTCTCTACTGTACTGTCCAAAGAAAACATACAATGCACTCATTTGCACCCCACCATATATGCAAATCTTTTTTACAACTAAATACTAGCCTACCTCAACCTTTTCTCTTTCTTAATAAGGTCACCTATAATGAATACTGTAAGAAGCATTCTTCACTACAGACCTGACTCACAAGTCTATCCTCCTTCCTCATCCTTACTCACTTTCTCTTTAACAAGGCACACTGTTCTTCAGCTTATCGGCTCTGCCCTGTTCCATTTTAAGCCTGTCGAGACCAACGTGTTTTGACTGCAGCAGAAAAAGTACTGTCTTAGTGCTCAGAATTATAGAAACAGCCAAACTCCCCATTTTTACCTGAAGTACATACCTCTAGCTCTTCCAACATACATAAGCAGCATTCAGAGTATATACTAAGGCTACAAAAATCTACCGTTCAGGTTAGTGTGGATCTACGATCCCTACACTACCCCCTCCAGTGCAAAGCTACTAAGTGTCTTTGCAACAGTCTAACGCTGGATCTTCACCAAAGCCAACGTACGGGGGAATGTGCAAACCCAACAAAACACATCCGACACTACCAGAAAGAAAGTTTTGCTTTCCAACTTGGTCGAGAGTTAAAAGCTGTCATTTGTAAATGATCAGAGCAATCACCCACTTGATCAAATATAATTCCTATCTTAATTCGCTTCCAAGTCTTAATGTAGGAAACAGAACTTTTCACACTTCTCCGACTGACACCCACACTTGCTCATTAACTAGCCAAGAGGTTGCAAAATAGCTGCCCAGAAATTTCCTTACTCTTGCAAAGTTTTTCATACCAGCCTTTCACATCCTCTTCATATACCTCTCTACTCTATTTTAGGCTGTTCTGCTAGCACAAATTGAAGCGAATCAAAGTGTACGCACCCATATATAATCTGAAGTCTGTTTGTGACTGTATAACAAAAATATATTTGGTGACATATAGAGATATGACAAATTTTGCATGTCTGTCCCCTGATTCTTGTTGATTCCTTGTACTTTTTCCTGAAAAAAAATCTTTTTAACACATGCTTCTACCTGTGCGTATACACACTTGCTAGATTTAGATTACTAAGAAGAAATCTCTTTTTAGCCAAATTTAGCTTCTCTGCTGTGAAGAGAGACTGTGTTTCTTTGCAAGCTTTACCATGGGATGGCATTGTGTTGCACACATTTTCATTTAACGTTTCAAGCAGTGGATTAAATCTTAAACTAAAATCCAGCATCCAGATGAATAACACATGTATTCAGCTCAAGACTCAAGAGGAGAGATTATGAATACATCTTGCCCCTAAGCATAAGAGTACAACAATGACATTTCTATGTCGGCAAAGTTCCTTTAAGGTTAAAACGGCAGAAACAAAACAGTCACGTTAAATTTTGAAAAATGGCTTCCCATGCAAATTGCATTGGCTTCAGACAGCTTAATCTGCCTTCACACAAGCATCTCCTTCAGGCATCTCAGGTGTCTGTCAGTGTCAGCAGGCCACTTACAGTAAAGAACGTCAGAAGCAGAAATAAGATTGAGAAATCAGCTCTGTGCTCGAGATGATCAGCTTACACTCAGCTTTTAGGCCACCTTTGGGCCATGTAACTGTACAGGGAGTTTTTGCAGACCGTAAATTACTGCTCTGTGCAAGAATTCTGTAATTCAAAACGATATGCTATGAACACTACTATGCTGATTTACCATTACTTACTACCGCGAGAGAAGCAATTCTTTCTAATAACAATGCTGCCTAATATTTCAGTTAGCTAACTTCCCTATGATTGATTTTACAGTTTATTTGTATGGGGAAACTAATTTTAAAATCTGTGCAGCAAGCAATGACTAAATAGGGGATAGGGCATTCAACCCCCATTGACGGCAAAAGAAGGTTGCACTCGAAAGATATCATAACCCACTTAGAATACCACAAAGCTGAAAAAATGCCACAAGATATGACTGATATTACTATTCTAATGCAATGATACCACCAGTATTAAGCCGTTAAGCATACAGACTGTAAAAATACCATGGTCTTTTACTCAAGTTCTACATCTTAGTTGAATCAATTGATTAAAGTAAAATGACTGTATCTATACGGAATATGCCCTGGTAACATATTAATAACAAATATTCATATAACAATATAGTGTAAAATAAGTCAAGCAGTATGAAGATGCTGTTTATTAAGTATGCAACCTTACAGAACTTCCCATTTCATGTGAAACATGGTTTATATCTATGCAAGGCAAATGCGTATATCCGATTCTCATAGTCACCAGCACATGACTCCGAACAGCTGAGATGCAAAGTGACATTTCAGTTAAGGAATGAATGTTAATATAATTTCACCAGCTCTAATTCAAAGGACAAGTCACCCATAACAACACTGGTAACAGTCGAATGCTGCATGTGTGGTGGTTTTGGACGGTTGATGGCAACTACACGCAGTAACATGGGTGACTGATTGTGAGAGAGCAGCAGAAGCATTCGTGTTTCATTACTGTCATTGTTGGTGT
Organism: Petrocephalus sullivani; assembly: GCA_026780845.1. Classification (NCBI taxonomy): domain Eukaryota; kingdom Metazoa; phylum Chordata; class Actinopteri; order Osteoglossiformes; family Mormyridae; genus Petrocephalus; species Petrocephalus sullivani. Next base: position 40,632 of record JAODKM010006965.1, read on the forward strand.
TATTATTACTACTGTACTTTACTACTACTACTACTGTACTCTTATTATTATTATTCTTCACAGACCCCATACCAAGGCTCACAGACACACTGAAGTCAAATGCATCTAACTTACACCTAGTATCAGCATGCCAAATATATCTATATTTCCTTTAGTTTTCACCAATTAGCTTTTTGTCCACCGTTATATGTATTGTTTATATAAGATTTATTCAAATAAGTGGACTACTTAAATACTTCAGAGACCTGTTGACCTCGGGCCATAAACAGAATTGCCGAGGCTATAATATGCTCTATATTTCCATTTCCATGTGTCTTTGGAAAGGATTTCATCCAATGTGACTTTTACCATGCATAAAGCAGCATTTGTACTCCAAATATCTGGTTACAAGAATAGATATTTAAGTAAAATTATACCAAACTAGCTCTCAAAAACCGTCAAACCCTGTTGTATCTGGCCTATGTTTATTCTATTACAAATGATTCATTTATTGCACAAATGTTTATTAGCATCATTGCTGAACTGCCAAATAAATTTCAAAGCCGTTAATTTATTTGGATTTGAAATGCATGGATGCTGGCCCAAAATATAAGCAATAAATTATAATTACAAAGTACTTTTTAAACTACGGCAATATAAGGAATAAATCTTCATATCAGACATCAAAGCAGAAAGAATTGAGAATACTGTAAGCATTTTCAGTTCGGTATATCGGCGCATTGCATTCATGTGCTTTTTTACATCGATATATTCACACACACGAACACATAAAAACGTTGATGAAGCTGCGTTGCTTTATAGTCACTAACATAACATGGTCTAAAAGGCACTGAGGCTCATTCAAATTTGTCTGAATGATCTAAAAATAATTGTGCACCGCAAAAGTATGCAGCTGTTTTAAAAACGGCCAGTGATATTATTAACACATATGCTCGTATGCTAAGCAGTAGGCTACCAGGACTGGTCATCACCTGCTGGATTTCCAGCTCAACATCACAATGAGGCATCAGTCTTCTTGCCATTATCTGCCATGCGGCGTTACCTATTCAGTGCGTACCTACATCGTCCAACCTTATCTTAAGAGACCAGATAAACAATCTCATTTTAATCATGTTCAAAATCCACCAGTACTACTCACATCATATTATTATTCATAACAAAATAACCCCGATGAGTATGCCATCCTTAACGGGTGCAACCCAATGTCCTCCCAAGAAATATGGTACATTTCCATATGCATCGAAAGCGCACACGCATTTTAATTCAAATCCTCTCGCAACTTCCCATAAATTGTGTAACGTCAAGAAGAAATGACGGAAAATGCACCATTTTGCAATGCATAACACGCACCAGCTCGTCAACATGCTAAATGCCTGCTATAATAAAATAAACGAATGTCATCAACGTAGAATATATGTATATTACGTAATTGAAACGAAACATAAAAGAGGTTTTTTATGACCTAACTAAAAACGACCACCTCCTTCTCCGTCAACTCGGGGAAACTGAGTTTTGCGCTTTAAGAAATGCGTGCAGGCCGCGGTGCTTATATCGTTTCTCCGCATTTCAGCGGCGGAGATAGGATGCGTCGCTCCCAATTAAATCAAATACCTAAACGAGCAAAAGCAACGCTGTTGACCGCCGCACACCGGCGCAGGCTCCCGGCTCTGGTCCTTTGTGTGCGTATAAATACGCATGCTTTTTAAATTCTCCAACATCCTTCCACCATAAACTATTAAACCGGCGTTCTGCAGACACAACGCAATAAAGCAGCCAATTAGTAACCATCGCTGGTAACTTCGTCCGAATATAGAAGAATAGGCTTCCTCCAGAACACATGTGTTGTCGTAGCTTGGAGCATTTTGTCACATAATGAACGGCGAGAGTACACTACGTATAGCCTACATACACCACCAGCGCAGAAATACATTTAAGTTATGGTTGACTTGGCCGCTATAAAATCTAACTGCGATTTTTTTATGTCATATAATAATGATCATATACATAGCTGCGCGGGTTTAAACAGGCTATATACATATATCACAATTCCCATAATTTCTACGAAAGGTATTGCTCTTTGCGTATATGCATCTTTAGAGAAGAGATTTTTTTTACCCTTTTAAAGGTTACCCTCATATGTTAATACGACCGTGTGCAGCATTGACAAATATTCATTAGATACATCAACACGTTTACACATCATCCTGATGCCGCATTAAATTTGTTATAATGATTGATGCCCGCACATGAATACATACTGCAATCTAATTAATGAGGATACAATGTAAGTAATCATGTATTGATTTCGTATGTATTTTGCTAATGAGCAAACTGCATTGTTACCGCCAGCATGCAGGCCATTGTACAAATTAAGACGTAGTCCTTATTGTCTGTCGCCATCTCCTATTTATCCTACCTCTTTTCTCCGTATTTTCCTTCAACGAAAGCGACGTGAAGTTAATGTCTCCTCTCCCTCGCTTTCTAAGTCGCACTCTTTAGTTTTCCGTCCTCTCTCGCTCTCAGATCGATCTACTCTACGGCAATGCTTGGACCACAACGCTTTTTCTCGTTGTCCGCTGTATCGGGAAAAGGCATCGTAAAAAATGGACCGGTCAAATAAGTAATCTATAGATGATAAGAACAAGGATGATGTGGAAAAAAAGACGTGCCGGATTTTCCCCCACCCCTCCAAATGCCAGCTAAGGTGACAAATAAAACAGAAATATATCCACAAACGATAGCAAGAGACGTGTGTAAAGAAGATGCAAATGCTGCCGGTGGAGGGGAAAAAAACATTAAAAAGAGTCGCTTGAACATAAACTGCACCTTCTCGCCACCGCCGTAGCTGAGCCGCCGAGCGACACTGAGACACAGCACACCCACTAGGACAGGCAGCGTGCAACAAAGTGACGATCAAATAAGAGCCAGAAATCTAAAAACAAAGCATTGCATTGCCTTATGGCAATGTACTAGTACAGCAACCTACCAAAAGTATACGATGCAAAATACATCAAGCATATCAATACGCAATACACACCGATATCATAATCTGAAAGCACTCGACGACGCTGCTTGGATTATGCAGTGTCTTTCATCAGCTGCATCTAATAAAAGTGAATGCGTATTGTAATTGTAATTTAACTGCGAAATTACTGTGCTTTAGAAACTAAAGTACCGGAAGATAAACTGAAGACGCCAAAAAGTCATTAGTCTGTAAACAGAACGACTTCTCTAAAGGCGTGAAAATATTTCACAAATAACTAATCAATATTAATCGGCGTCATCATCGGAGATGTCGCATAAGCATAAATAATAAACACACGTATGTTAAGATCTGGTGAACTATTGCATTTTGAAAGGTCCTCTGTATCAACGAAAATATAATAATTCTATTGTGGGTGTTTACTCACCGTGATTGGGAGTCAGCAGCGACATGACTGGGGGTCAGCAGAGACATAGACTGATTTGTGAAGTTGTTTTATTTATTATGAAATGATAAACGGTTTGAATAAAACACCGAAATGCATATAAAGTTATCATAGTCATAGATATTATGCTAAGATAGTATGAACTAGACTTGTATCCTTGATGTCAAGGAGTTATTTCTGTGAAAATTGCCACATGGAAAAAAATCACAATAAAGAATAAAAATGACACAGTTCCACGTCATCTATGGCACCTGATTAAAACCATACTGGTGAGGACATCAGGGGCCGTTCGACACTGTTTTGATTAGTGTCTCCATTAAAAGTAGGAGGAGAATAAAATTGGGCTAACGACAGAGACCAGAGCAGAAATGGATTGTCTTTGAGAATCTAGGGCAGCTTACTTTTGAGCACACGCACTGTTAAGAGGAATAGGGGGGGGTTATATTTTAAACACTGCCCATAGGCATTTGAAAGGAGAGTTTGACACAGCTCAACAAACAGATCTTGACTACAACTGAAAGCTGAAGTATATAGTCCTTGTTTTATATGCCAGATATCTGATGTTGTAATCTTTCAGAACTCAGATATTCACTGAAGAATCTGCTATGGCAAATGACTGACACTAAAGTTTCTGCAAGAAGAGACGTAGCAGTCCAGATATACTCTGAAATGAAGACCCCTTATTTGCAGAAGTGGAACAAAGGTGGCTGTTTAATTGGACCAAATTAATTAAAAGTCACAGCAAGCTTGAGAAAGTAATACGGATATGTACTGATATAGAAAACTGGGAGTTAAGTATTTTGGGGGGGAATTACAGGTAACCAGTCTGTAAAAGTACAGTGTAAAATATAAGTATAAGTAGGGCGTCAGAGTGATTGATTGTACATTGATAGCTTTCTATATTCAGGCCTGAATCAGTCACTCTCTTTTTATGCTCACTATTTCCGTGCTGGGCTGTGCTCTGTCGCCCTTTGATTCCCATTTACACACTCTGTCTTTCTGACACATTTAAGCACATGCATGACCTGCTCTCTATCTTGCACTGTGCACCCTGAAATGAAAACCTGAACATCTGCATTTTTATTACTGAAAGGAATTCTTAATGATTTCTGCACAGTCTTTGGTAGATTTTTGATAGATTGTTTTGTCGTTCTAAGGGGCCATATATTTATTTATTAAATAATCTGTTTATTTTTAGTCTTTATTATTATTATTATTATTATTATTATTATTATCATGACAGCAATGACTGTTTGTAACCTGACTACTAAACCCCTTGGATTTGAATCCACCCTTCCCAGCTGACCCCCCCTACACCCGCCCACACATACACTCACACACTGAGTGGGTCTGTGTCTGCCTCTCTCTCTCTCCCTCTCTCTCTCTCTCCATCCTCGACTCCTCGACTGTTTCTCCCCACCAGTCCCCAGTCCTTTGCAGTTGCCCTTTCACTGCAGTGCACAGCAGAGATGACAGCAGGCTAACTTGAACGTTGAAGCAGTCACCCCCGGCTCCGGCTCTGCCTTCCTGCCCCTGCCTTCTCCCCTACTCTCCTTTTCCCTTTGCACTTTTCCTTGTATGCAGTAAAAATCAGTGTCCAAAATCTGACCAGGAATTATATTCAAGTCAGTTGCCTCTGTGTTCCTATGCTCCCAGTGTCTCTCCCTCTCTCTCTCTCTCCCTCCCTCCATTAAATTTCTAGTCACACAACGGTGCAGTGAATATCCCTCCCTCATTCCCTCCCTCCTGCTTTTCTCCTCACAGACCACATTTTAAATTTTCAATCTTCCTCAATCTTTTCTTTCTCCTCTGTGGAATTCTCTGTCCTCAAGTCCATCCCACTTTATTTCTCTCCTTTTTTAAAAGACCCCTTCATACACCCCTCCACCCACCCACTATCCTGATCTCTTCCACCTTGCTGTTTCCACTTGCTATCAGTGTTTGTGTACTGCAGCATCTCGGTCAGGTGAATATACCAGAACAAGAACCTTCCTCTCAGTCGCTCTTAGCATTGAAAAGGATACTTCATGCGACTCAGTGGATAATGCAGGACATGAGGGAGGGCAAGGAATACAGTGAAACATCGACTATGGTACATTAACAACATACTGAGTTAAGAGCTACAGGGGCCGGATCTGATGAACACCTGGCAGCAGTATTCCGTAAACAAATAGACAAAATAGGCACAGAACTCATCATTCATTTCTGCTTGCCCAATTAGGGCGTCTTAGTGTTACTCAGAATCCAATTATTGCTGTTTTTGCTCATTTTCCGCCACCTTCGATAATGCCTGCATTTTTGTTACTAAATATTGTGTGCCTGCTCTGAAAGAGATTACTGGATGAGCAGACTGTGCACCAACGTGAACAGGAAAACCAGCGTGCCTCTGAGTGCCGGTGCATCCACAAGCAACAGGGGCTGCTGTGATCCGGAGACTCGCCATGACTTTCTCCACCAAGTCGCTCGCTGACTCGTCTCCGCTGGGCACAGAGTGCGAGGACAGCTCTGGGAGAACGCAGCCAGATTGGTGGCACCCGCGGCAGCCTCGTGGCCCTCTGGCAGCAGGCACGGGGCCTGGACCACATGGACCGCAGCCCTTACCTGCCTGCCTCTGGAGCGTTGCCCAGCAACACCTGCAATTTCTTTTGCATCACCTATGATGCTGTAGCACTCACAATACGTGGCTGACTATTGGCATGAATTTACAAATTACTTAATTAACACAAACAGGTCAATAATCAGGATAATCAGAAAAAGAGTTACATTACACATTACATTATAAACAATATCACATGAAACCTACAGACATACGAACAGAAATAACGCTTGTTTTGTTAACAGTGGGAGATTAAAATAATACGTAATGGATACAGACGTGATTTAGGAAGTAATTCATTGTGCGACTGCACAATGTTTCTTACTGTGTGAGGCACACAGAAAGAGAGGGCTGAAAGAGATTCCAGTATCACAGTATCCTAGCAACTGTTTCCATCTCCTTGGAGACAAGGACTGACATCACTTCCTGTTCGTGTATGAGAATGTATCTGATTGTTTATGATTTGTGTTTGTATGCGTGAGGCTATATATGCATGTATATAACATGCATATATGCAGAAAAATGTTTATTTATGCGTGAGCCAAAGGAGATTGATCATTTCTTCATCATGCCACATTGCTGGATGTGGCTTCTTACATATAAAAAGAACAACATGCAGAGAGTATAATTTTATATGCTAATCATGATACCTTTGAATAGGGATCAATTACAATTTATAAACTATTGCAGTATACTAATCATCTATTCATTCATCAATCTATTTTCTGACATGCAGGTTGCGATTGTGGTTGGAGAGGAGCAGTCAAATTTCTATCAAATTTATAATGTATATATATATATATATATATATATATATCAAGCCTTGTCTATTGTAATTATTATAGCACCTGTTTTATTATATGTACCTGTTTTATGACCAACTGCTTGAACAAATCCAACCTTTGAAGACTCAAAGCATCCTGGGTGTTCAACAAATTGAAAATTTTCATAAATGATATTCTATAACAAATTTTCTGATTTCCTGAACAATATATTTCTTTATTTTCCTTTTGGGCCACAAGCCTTCAGTTCAAAGATTCGACGTTGAAGAATTTTGCTTGCCTGGGTCAGAACAGCATTGCCGCTGGCTCCCAGATGAGGCATTCAGTCCATGGAGCAAATCTTTCCATTGGAAAGGTCAAAGTCACGCACAATTCCTCGCCAGCTGCAAAGTAAATACATTTGGGATGCTGGCTTCTTGTGCTTATTATGCATGTGCTTCAAGCTGCAGGCTCCTTTGAATGGGATGCAGAAAAGTCATGCAGTACTCAGCAACATGACAGGATGCCACGGCCTAAGGGCCAGGAAATGACCGCCATGGCGGTAATGACAATCATAACAGAAATGTTGTTTACACTTAAACTTTTTTGGGGGTCAGTTAAGTATTAACACAAAAATGTTTGCTCCCAGCACCAAATGCTTTCTTTTATGCGTTTCATCAATGCGTATATTTTATAAAGCCAATGAAACCTATTGAACTGAAGAGGGAAGAATGAATTGAATTGAATGGGATCATTTGTTCATTCATACGGAGCTGTTCATCCCTGGGTAGGATTTTCTGTCGAGTCTGTCCAATTCCAGGAGTAGCTTCAGTTTGAACAGGCCACCTCTGTTTTCTGTGGGACGCCTAAATTCTTCCACCTTTCCCAGCCCCCCCCCCCCGCCCAAACATGCATGCCGGTGTCACAGCCAGAGTGACTTGTAAAATAACTGCTAATTAATTGCCCCCTTTTCTTGAAATATAAGTTATTCTTCAGGGTAAAAATGTCCATCATTGCTTGGCACTCAACCAGTCATTGACATACTTTGAAAATAAATATAGGAGAAGGTCTTGAGGATAGCATTGCTCCTGGTCACCCCGTTTTCACTGTCACTATTTGCGCTTTAAGTCTTGTCATGTGACTAATCAGTTTCATTGCCAGTGTTTCCCTTTCTTCACTCTGCTGAAAGTATTGCTCTCTTGCCCTAAAATTACAGAATATCTGAAACACGGAATTCAGCACGTCTTTCATTCAAATGGAAAAATTTGTATTATTTTTTGCAGATTTTGTATTTTTTGAGATTACCATAAAAAGACCATTCAGCCTTTTATAAACAATGTATCATTTCTCAAAGGATGCGTAGAAAAACTTACAAATCAAAGTATATGTACGTTTCTTTCATGTAAAGTGATCTATATATTGTTTAAATATACATAGAATATAGGCTTTAAGATGAAATGCACCCTGTTGCCTTTGTACCATGTGCTGCAGCAGGAATCAGACAAAGTTACCCTGGATACCAGACAATTTGATAACTTGCCAAATAGTAAATGTGAATTGTAATGCGGTGCTGTGTACCTACAAAAAAACAAATACATCGATGAATGCTAAATTTAACTGAGAAAAGTGGAAGTTGAGTTTTTGTGTCATTTGTGGTATACTATGTCACTGTAGACAATTTGAAGACATGTCTATGTCACACTCATGGAGTGCTGGCCTTTGTGAATCTAAATATGTCTCCTTTGCCAAATAAGATCACTGCCAACAGAGCCATCTGGTATAACTACTAGTGGGGAGACACTATCTGACACATTTGAGTGTCTATGGTCACACAACATATGAATATATTTAAAATTAACATTGGGCCATCGTTTGACTGTAAGACATTAAATAATCTTTGGTCTTATCTATTTATGACTCTGCTTTACTCTCATTGTCATCTGACAGGATCTATTTAAGATCTATTCATGCAAGATCCAGTGAGTCCTCATTTTACTTGGTATAACGCTACCCATTTCGAGACAAGTATCTGGTTGTTTAATTTCAGTATCAAATAATGCAATCTGACCATTTGATTTAATAGGAAGTCAGTCTATAAAAGCTGCACAAATGGTGTTAAACGTATTAATATATAATATGATCATACTTAATACTTAATGTGTAGCATGCATCTTGCTGGCATTTATGCCGCTTTGTATGTCTCTATATGCGCTGCCAGTGCCTCGTATCACAGGCAGCTATCGGACGAGGAGCCCCCGTCTCTCCGGTGTGCCTCTATATGCGCTGCCAGTGCCTCGTATCACAGGCAGCCATCGGACGAGGAGCCCCCGTCCCCCCGGTGTGCCTCTATATGCGCTGCCAGTGCCTCGTATCACAGGCAGCTATCGGACGAGGAGCCCCCGTCTCTCCGGTGTGCCTCTATATGCGCTGCCAGTGCCTCGTATCACAGGCAGCCATCGGACGAGGAGCCCCCGTCTCTCCGGTGTACCTTCTTTGTGCAGGCTAGGCCCGGCAAGTGGCGGTGGCTTTGCTCGGACTGTGCTGCGAATTGGAGCCCGGTTTGAGCTGCGGGGGGCTTTCACACTTATAACAAAGAGGAGACTGACACATGTCGTTCTGGCTCACAGATCCGAAAGTGAAAATCAAAGTGTATTGACCTAGATGTTGGCAGCGCTCATGGTGTGCGGCTTCGTGCTTCTGCTTGATATGCGTAATCTGCGTAATCCCCTCCCCCACACACACACACATACACACACACACACACACACACACACACACATGTACACATATACCATGTATACCTATCTTTATGGGGACACTCCATTCATTCCCATGGGCATAACCCTGATCCCAAGTATGACACCCTTAACCCCTACCCAGCCCTAACCTTAACCATAAGTAACACAATA
>JAODKM010007079.1:0-24743 GCA_026780845.1 Petrocephalus sullivani
TTATAAGTATGTGTCGGATAGGGGAGGGGCGGGGGGGGGGAGGGGGAGGGACAGGGGGGGGGGGGGGGGGGGGGGGGGGGGGGGGGGGGGGGCGTCCCGAGTGATGTGGCCTTAGACAGGCTGCAGACCCATACCGCAATGTACTGTGACCTACCATGGGATGAGGAGCTCTGTGTGAAATACTGACAACCAGGCTCAGGAGCTCCGGATCCCATTTCCGACACGGTGACTAAACCAGCTTCTAAATCACAAGTGCCAGGATTATATTATAATATTACAAAGTTATTACATACACAGACTGAAGTCGGAACAATAAAGAGACACACATCCCACCCACAGGGTCAAACCCACGGCCTTTAACCACTCAGTGGTCATATTCTCCTTTTGATTATAAACACATGGATTAAGCGAGTTATATACTACCCTTTCCATCACTGTGTGGGATAAAACCTTGTGAAGCCACAGAAAAACACCAACTCAAAACACAAAAAGCCAGGGTCTCTGGCTGAAACAAAGCACAGCATGCCAGTTTATAACGTCTTCAGAAACGTGTAACAGGTGGAACTAATTGGCACAAATGCCAGCTCACCTGGCTCTCCATCCGGCGACCCCAGTCCCCTACATTATCGTCGGACCTCAGGGGTACACGCCTGACGATTCAGCACAATGCTTAAACAGTTTCTGATAGCTTAACTTAAACAGTGCCGAATTGTCTACGTTCATTCGGAACTCGAAATTTATGTGCTACTCTCCTTTAAGTGAAGTCATGCCCGTAAATGTTCTTGGCTCAGTTTCCTTGACATTTTCACATTTTACTAAGGCCACCATCAGTGCTTCAGGAAACCTACTGGGGCCAGTTATCCCTATATATAGTTGTGCAGATAGCATTGCTCTGTTGGCAGGTTAAAGTGGGAAGCTCTCCGTCTTCTCCGTCCAGGAGCATTTAACTACTTTAGTAATTTCACTACTAAATGCCTAAATACAATAAGAACGCAAAATGACAAATTTTCATTCACAAAACAGATAAAAAAAAACAACGCCTTTAAATTAGGAATAAAAGTCAGTGTCCCTTAAGAGTAAACAGGAAGACAAGCATGGGACTGGCCTCACTTTCAAATCCCCTGTGATACAGGCCAGCTGCTGGGGGTTAGCAGAGTGGATCAGCTTCCACAGGGTGGCTCACGACCACACCGGGCTCATGCTCTCACACAAAGGCCAACCTTATCCCGCAATCGCCTACACTAGAGGTAACATGAGGAAATTGCCTGTTTGCTGTCAGTCATCAATTGCCAGACCTGTGGCCCAGGGCATCCACTCAGAAACGAGGTTTTCGCTTCCCTGGGGAGGAAGTGCCTGTCCGTAGTGATCATGGTACGCTGCCCATAACTGCCCAAGAAATGTTCCATTAGGAATTAAAATTGTGTTAGGAATGCAGGCACTTCATAATGTATATGAAATAAGGGGACCCACACCGTATAAATATTCAGTCCCTGTGTGCTGGTATGTGTAAATGTACACAGGTGGAAGCACTTGCCCTAACAAGGATAAAATGGCCTTAGCATCGGCCACTGTTGGCATAGCACTGCAAGGACAAATGCTACATTTCCTAAAATATGACCTGCTTTGTTTATGGATCACTGAAGGAGAGGCATAGTGGATCCATGGGTAGCACTGTGGTCTCACACTTATTGGACTGTGGCTTTGGGTTCTGCTTATATGTGGGGAGTTTTCATTGGATTCCTCTGGAGACACATAATTCAGGGATCCTGATCAATAAAGTTCTAAGGCTCTATACATAAACTGCATTATTATGAAGATGTTATAGTTTCTAAAAATGCAAGAGGTGCATTAACCTATGCCATTACGGAGACCTGATAAAGTAAACTCAATTTATGCCTCTGCATCTGGGTATGGGGGGGGGACAGGGAGGGTGGTTGGGACCACAGCTGTTTCCTGTTACTCTGCCCGCAGGCACAGCCCCACACGTACAGACAGAAACAAGGCGGACAACAGAATGGCGGTGCCCTAATGCCTGAATCTGGCCCTTTGGCCTCTGTTCTCAATCATTCCCATATTCCCATCATGCACCGCTCACTCGCCAACCTGGGTTTAAAAGCACAATCCACTCATTATAAGATTTACAATACACTGGTGCAGAGAGGTTTAAGAAAATAGTGTTTTTGTAATAACTCTGTAATATTAGAATATTCTTGGCACTTGTGATTTAGAAGCTGGTCACAGTGCCCGAAATTGGAACCGGAGCTCCTGGGTCCGGATGTCGGTGCATCGCGCAGCGCTCCTTGGCCCATGGTAGGTAACAGTAGATCGCGGTGTGGGTCTGCAGCCTGTCTAAGCCACTGTATGGCCACACCACTTCTGACGCCTCCTCTACAATTTTCCACCCAGACATGCAACAACACAAACATCTAATTTCAAGGACGACCGGCTAATGATCGGGTCTGGCCTTGCTGAGCAGTACCTGAAACTAGGCTGCTAAATCCAAATGAAAAACTGACAATGTTCAGGCAAGGTCAGGGTGAGAGCCAAATGCCTAAAAAAATAAAAAAATAAATCACAGGACATGTCTGGGGAGTATGACACAGGCAAGCGTGACTACGAAGACAGAAGACACTACGCACTTTGTAATCTTGGATGTACAGACAAACTATCAGTGTGTCAGCATGCGGGAAACTTACAGTATATTTTAAGCCTGAGGTGAAGGTACTAGATGCTGTGTCCCACAGGCAAGCAAAGCGAATAGCGGCCGGCCCTAACCCACCAACTCTGAGCCAAAACAGATCAGAATGGGTGGTCTGAGGTCCCCTAAGCGATGCTTGGATTACATGAGACTCCCTCTCTCTGACACAGTAGCAAACACTAACCCTATTATAGAACCTAGATAGGGATCAGTAAGTTACACATGATTCAAAAACTCCTAATCCCAGGAATACTGCTCTGCTGCAGGAACCAGCAGGGTCCGAGATGAATACGTCTTTATGATGGGACCCATCTGACATGCCTTTTGCTATCTTTGTGTGAAAAAGATACTTAACCACATATAACAAGTAACTCAGCAAATATCATATAACTGAAAAATCCTGGTACTGTACATCGATGGAAAAAAAAAAAAGTTTTAGAGATTCTTCAAAGATTTTCTCAAGAAAATAAGCATACGTTCAGAATGGCTGTCCTGTCATGGACAGTAGGAGGGACTCACCTTGACGTAGGCCACATAGGGCTGACAGACCTCGCGGTTGATGCTCAGCTGGACCGTCTCACTCACAACTCCAATCAGCTCCCCGTTATTTGCAAACAACACTCTCGTGGGTTGGCTTCTCCTCCGCTTCTCCACATCGGCCGTCAAATTGTACAACAACTCTGCACCATGTGGGACAGAGAGAAAATCTGTGCATCAGCAGTGAAGGTTCCTCTGGGAGGTTTTCAGGCAAGACGAATGGAACGGGTTTCCAAAGCGGAACGCTCCCTGGCCACATGGCACTACAAAGCAGCACATTAGCCAGGACACTCCAGCCCAGTGTCTCCCCACTGAAGGGAGGCCTTCTTCATGGGAGTCAGGCACTCACGGAATGTGATTCCCAGTTCCCCTGGGCATCACAAGTCAGATATGAATTAAGCCTGGGGGTATTTTTAAGGTGAAAGGTCATTTTCACTTTCGTTTAGTCATCCTCCCCCTCTTAAAATAACATGGCTAAACTAAATATTCATATCCAAAGTAGGACACCCCCAAATACTGTGAGTGTTTCTTTTCAGGAAACAAACCCTCTTCTAAAATGGTCTCAGAGTAACAAGGAAAGAGATACACAGCTGGGTGACAAGGCTGAGGTTCTCGGTGCAAAGGGTGAGAGCTCCTTCAGGAGATAAAGCGTGGCTCTGACTTTTCAGGCCTGCCCCCGCCTCAAATTTACAGCTGACAGCTGAAAGGTTTAGCCCTCGCTCTAGAGGAGAAGTGGAACTGTAATTTTATCTCTTGGCTTTTGTCCAAGTTTGGACAATGAATTTACTAATGTGTGTTTATCATTCTGTGTTAGACTGGGAATTATTCTGTTACAATGTCACTGAAAGCGTTTGTTACACTGTAAGTGACTATTACACAGAGCATCCCTAAATGGTTATCACTGTGAGTCACTCATTCGGTTACACACCACATCACTGTGATTCTGTCAGTTTGTAACTTTGACTCGCACTGTAGCACAGTTTTTCACTGTGATTTTGCTACACAGTATGAGTCTCCAGTCTGATATATGACATATCACTTGTAGTCATTCTGAAACACAGTGTGTCGCTGTCGCTGTGTGTAGCACAGTTTGTAACTGTGAATCATTCCATTATACTGTACTTATGTGTTTTTATTGTTTGTGCTATTGCAGCACCCTTGTGCATGTCCAGTGCTATGCTCCAATAGCATATACCTTGAGAAATCTCAGCAAAAGTGCTGGAACAGCTGCGCTATGCTGGCTTTTGCTCCAACCACGAGGGAATGTTGGCTTCATAGCTTCAATCAGCATTTGCATTCGGAAAGTAATCTCAGTGAGGTCTACAATAGTATATAAAACAAGATGGGGCTGCATTCCCCAAAAGAACCCTGTCTGTGGACGGTAGCCATGACTTCACCAGCCCTCTCCTCCCCACCCCGCTGGAGGAAGGGTGGGGCTCAGCATAAGGTGCTTTCTTTCCAAAGGCAGAGCCAAGCCCAGGGTGCTGCAGACAGAGAGCCCTTATTCCCGATTTCATGTCACATAACACGCCCACTTCCTGCTGCCTGTGTTAACAGACGTGCTCCTGACAGCACATACATGACCATTACATGCGTACCATCGCATACCACAGACTGAAGCATGGTACGCAAGTAAAACGGAAGCACAAAATACAGAAATGGATCCACACGCATATGCATTCAAAGAAGTGCATGAATCACAGACAGGCACGAGTAGACACACTCACCAATCTGGCCCGGTACCTGCCGCCCTCGGAAACTCAGGCACAGGGTGACGTTGAGGCAGTTCAGGTGTTGAGGGCCTTCATGGCACAGCGGTGCTGTGATGTTGATGGAGGGGGGCAAAAGTATGGAGACATCCACAGTAATGACAGGCCTCGACCTGCAGAAGGCGAGAGTGTGTTGCAGCCAAACCCACTACAGTTCCCCTGATGTTGTTTATCAGAATGGAATCACACTGTATGTTATACACAAACTGGAAGGGGACAGTGACAGGACATGCACATCTGAAACTGGCACTCTATTCGCAGATGGTTTTCAGTTTTAGAGCCCTGGACTAGACAGAAGGTTATGTACGAATCCTTCCAGGACTCATTTAGCCAGAGAACGACACAGGAAGAGTTTAACTAAACATTGCGTTTCCTCAAAATCACACTCATTACCTACAATATATGTGGAGCCCATAATGATCAAAAACTAGTAAGTTATCTGGGGAGGGTAAACCAGGGGTGAAAATTGACATTCAAAATTGCAATACATCCACATCCCATTTCTGAGTATGTGGGCATGAGTGTAATGGCATGCAGCAACATGCACAGTATGTAAGCCAATGAGAGACAGGGCCCCAGTCACCTCAGTAACACTATGCTGTCAGACATGAATGCTCCCACCGTCATATCTGCAACACAGAAAGCACAAGCCAATGAGCTCAGAGGCAATGTTTCAACAATGTCGGCACAACTAACTGTTCTGGTTCAAACTGTTCCATCACCAGTCTCGGGGTCATGTGGAATGTAGTAAACAAAATGCCAGAGTTGTGCATCAAGCTGCGTTCTTAAGACATCTCACGATGTATGAAATTTCGAGCTAAAAAAGTGGTCTCCCGTCTCCTAACAATGGCTCCTTTCATTCAAAGTGAGCTGCTACAGTCTGAATGTCACTCATTACCTGTGAACACATTGTCTTGGCAAAGAACACAAGGCATTTTTTATTCTAAGACCAAGTTTTTAATCAGAATACAAGCACCGTGTGATTCCATGTTAGAGATGCACAAAAGAGCCTTTTCTCACATGTCTCCTATAATATCTTTAATCCTTAAAGTCTGACCTCCGTGAGAAGGTCACCGAGACCACTGGGAGTCTGGGAGTCTGTATTTTAATGGGGAGCCTAATTTCTGCTGTGATAGATGTGGCCATTGGAATGAGAAGTTGGCTGCAAAAAAAGTGACCCTGGCCCCCCAAGCCTGCTGAAGACCCCCCACCTGGGTAACCGTTCTGGTCCATGTCCACGCCACCAGAGACTGCCTGACCAAACATGCGTAGGGAAGGGTGGATACTGCGACCGGTCAGTTTCTGGAAGACAGCACATAGGATGACTGTGAAAGACATAACAGCGAGGAGTGAAGCAGCACAGTCATTAGCAGTGAAGGACTGAAAGGAACTGGAGTGAAAGACAGCACAGAGAACAAGAGGGGAAGACAGATTATTGCAGTGAAAGAGCAAAGGAAATGGGAGTGAAAGAGCACAGCGAGGAGTGAAACGGCACAGAGAATAGCAGGGAAAGAGAAATGAACAGGAGTGAAAGACAGAAAATAGCAGAAAGAGCACAGACAGCAGCAGTAAATATATCACAGTAAATAACAAAGATGTACTGAAGAGGAGTGAAAGGCCCAGTGGAAAAAAACGAAAAAAGCACAAGGAGAAGGAGTGAAAAACAACAAAAGGAGAAGGAGTGAAAAACAACAAAAGGAGAAGCACGGAACAGGCACGGAACAGGAGCAAAAGATAGCACAGGGAGAAGGTGAAAAGCACGGAGCAGGAGCAAAGCACAGCGCAGGGAGAAGGAGTGAAAAAAGCACGAAATAGGAGCAAAGGACAGCGCAGGGAGAAAGAGTGAAAAAAGCACGGAACAGGAGCAAAGGACAGCACAGGGAGAAGGTGACACAGAGTGCAGTGTACAGGAGCATAAAGTAACAGAACATATGATGGTATGTTTTAGTGCAGGGGTGGGCAATCTTATCCAAAAAGGGCCAGTGGGTATGCAGGTTTTTGGGATAACAGTTAGGTCTGCTTTGCAAACCCAGGTGTGAGGACTCTTCAGCCAATCAGTCCTCTAATTAGCAATCTAATTAGGGAGTTGTAGTGAAAACCCGCACACATAGCGGCCTTTTGTGAATAAGCTGTTTTAGTGAATAAGCTGGTCATTTGACCAAATGGTCTCTATGGTATTTATGGTTATGTTTTTACAATTGAGAATCACGGTGTAGTAGTGTAATGTGGGAGGCAGAGGGTAGGTTACCATGGAATAAGTGCTGATAACCCCGTTCTTGTCACCATGGTAAATGTATACTGCTCCAGTGTAGTCATCCTGCTTGGGAGCTCCAACTGCCACATCTAGTTGGTAAAAGATTAGTTAGAAAAAGGCTCATAAAACCAATCCCAAACTAGCAAAACCACTCCAGATCGCTGAAGACTACTGACAGTGCAGAAAATAGTGCAACACCATCACCAGCCTGAAACGCAGCCCAGCACCACCATCACCAGCTCTAAAGATCGTCCATCACTACTACTAACAGTCACAAGGGCAGCCTAACAATACAAAACATGGGGCTTCCCACACTTACAAGCCTCATGACTTCCAGGAAATGGGCTTGATGGGTCAGATCCCCTAAGTTGGGGACATAATTACCATTCATTTCAACAAAAAAACTTTTCAAGCACTAGATAAATCAAGATAAAATCTCAAGTGTCTCAGAGCCCCATTTGGCATTTCTGTGTTTGATTCCTTTAAATCCAAGCCAACAACTGTCTGAAGATAGCAAGTACTACATGTTAGGCGCAACCTCCTACTGAGCAATAATCAGTGATCAAACAGAAAGGCAAAATACTACTATAATAATATTACTATGTAATTAATGGCTGGTTGAAATGTTGCTTTACTGGATACACGTGCCATTTTACACATCTAGTTTTACGTTTCAGCTCTATCACAGCAGGGACAAACAGACTTAAAAACAGCTTTTATGCCATAACTAGATTGTAAATATCTAAAAATTGCTATTTAGCTTACAACATTATACATGCTATTTATATACATAACCACACAAATACATTTGAACAACTTCTATTTGTATATATATATATATTTTTTTTATTTAGCTTTACTATTTTTCTAAATTTTAATTCATATTAGTTTTACTTGATATATATATATTTTTATATGTGTGATGGCAGTGGAAGGACTGCTACTCGGTTTCACTGAACTCTACACAATGACAATAAAGGAATCCTGAATCCTGAATCAAAAGTCTGCATAAAAGCATACCCTGATAACCGTCATCGTCGATGTCACCCAGTAAGGTGATGCTCTCTCCGAAGTGGCCGTTGTAAGCTCTGTCTCCTGTTAGGACCCCAGTCTCCTCCATGTACCCCTGACAACACAGAGTGGGGGAGATGTTAACACGAGGCTTCACATGAGTATAGCAGCGCGAAAGCCCTATTGGTTTGTGGACTGACAGAGGTGCGTGTTACTCTTCCAGCTCTCAACTATGCCAAATACGTAAAGCTGCATGCGGTCTGAGTGACAAAAGCAGTTTTTTCCCTCCCCCTTATGAATTTTTACTTCTTTTCAATATCTAGTCATAATGTGTTGACTGCATGAATAAAAACTGAGCAACCAATTGAGTAAGAAATAATAACAACTAAAAATAAATGTAAATCAGCATATTTGCATCCGGTCCTCTGCCTTGTGCGCTCTGTTTCCTGCAATGTTTCTTCCAGGTTCACGGTAACCTCAAACTGGATAAGTCCCCCCATAATCACGGTTTCAGTAACCAAGATTTCAGTTATCCATGGTACAAAAAAAAAATAAAATGTGCAATAGTTTGTTAGCCATCCTTCGTCTTTTACCCCTTGATACATTAAGTTTTTTCATGCTCTATCATATCTTGGGAATTAAACTGGAATGTCAGAATCCCTTTCTTTCTAGAAAGATAACAGTACTAAAGAGTAAGGAGTACAGTGAGATGGATGGTAGGATGGATGAGTCTTGGACATAAGCAGGTAACATGAGGAGATGGACTGACTGTACAGTGTGACGAGGTGGCAGTGGCAGAATGGACTCACATTGCCCCTGTTGAGGTAGATGGCCACCTGGCCCTCGTCCCTGACCTCACTGTGCATGGGTGCCCCCACCAGCAGGTCCGACAGGCCGTCCTGGTTCAGGTCAACTGCACACAATGAGGAGCCAAAGTAAGAGCCCATCTGCAACCAAGTCGAGTCACAACAGAGCATTCAGTCAATTACACTCCAAACATGCCCCACCCCGTACCTCCATGCTTAGTCAGGAACCCCTTGTATCGGTTACATACGTATAGCAGATATTTACAGTGTATTGGTAGTGTTGTTGCAGTTATAGGTTACAATAAGTTAAATGGTGCACCCCAGATTTCATAAAAATGAACCCCACCACAAGCAAGATGTATTATATGAAAAGTTGGATAAAAAGCATCTGATAAATAAATGTAAAGATCAACAGAAAGAGAAGCACAAGACCTTCGATCTGAAAATGAAATGGTTTGTAACCAAGGTTAGTTCATAGCTACACTGATAAATCTGACTAAGCACAATTTCAATGCAACACACCTAGCAGTACCTACCATTTTCCCTGAGGCTTGAAAAATCTTCACCAGAGATCCCCCCTCTATTTTGAAAATGTAAACCTGAAATACAGAAATGGATGGGATTTAATATTGGAACCATGATATAGCTAAAAGTATGTGGACTTCCCTATTAATTACAGCAATTAATTATTTAAGCCACACACATTGTTGACACAGGTGTATTATTAAGCACATAGTATTCAGCAATTAAGCACATTGTCTCCAACAATTAACATGGGCAGCCAAGTGGGTGACCATCCAGAAGAGGATAGTGAGTTTCAACTTGGTAGCATCATAGGATGTCAACTACAGTCAACTGCAACTGAATAGAGTGCGAAGTGGAAGCATCTGGCATCAAGATCAGCTGCAAAGCCGACGGCCACCAAACTCGCAATCAGGGCGAATGGTACCAAATCCCCCCAGCAATGTTCCAACATCTAATTGAAAGTCTTCCCTGAAGAGTAAGGGTTATTTTAAAAACAACGCATTGACCAATTTCAAATTAATACCTATGGTTTCAGAATGAGAAGCTGGACAAGTCCAAATACTTTGGGCCTTGTAGTATATTTTGAGAATATGCCAATATGTGCTAACATTCTCTGCTGACATCAGGGTTTTGATGTTTAAAGTACTCAGTCTGAACAGTGACATCATAGTCAGTGGACAGTATAGTACAGAGCTGTGTTTGGATGTTTAAAGTAAACAGTCCGTAGAGTGACATCATCACATGAGCAGAAAGCCACACCCACCTTTCCCTGGTTTCCATCCCTAGGGGCCCCAGCAACAACATCAGTGGCCGTAGCTGAGGAGAAGTGTCCAGCGGTGACAGCGTACCCTAGGAGAGGAGTGTAGGAGGAAAAAGAGGGGCTATATTTTTGTCCTAGTTGGGCTACGGTCCCCCTCAAAATCACCAACAGGAAGTGACCCGTTATCCTTCAAACTCAGCCATCCTGGAACTGGGGCTGCAGTAAAAACTCCAGTGGAAAAAGAAATGAAATGGGAAATGGGGTAGCTATTTTTCCATCCAGGGGTGTGCCTGCTCCAGTCTCCCTGGGGGTAGGGCGTTGGGGTTGCAAGTGTGGTAGGCAGGGCCCAGGGTTAGGGGAAAGGACAACACTAGACAGACTAACCATGGATAAATGTGAAATTAGAAAGGGATTCCGGTGCTGGTCAATAACCTGTACTCAGTTTTCACTGTTGCTGATAACATCGGCACAAAGTTCAATTCTTTTTGGAGTAAAATTTAAACTGGTCGGGATTCAATGCAGTAATAAATTACAGGTTTTTGCGCTTTTGTATGTATGCTGTGACCCTTCTATGACAGAATCAGTGTTCTCTTCGACCATTATCTGGTTCTGCATTCCACAGAAGAAATTTTCAGAAGGCTGAACTTCACATAGAGAGATTGATAGGGAATAATCACAGTCTCCCCTCGATTTACATTACTAATTAATTTATGAAAAGCCAGCAACTGGAGGGGGTCTTACCGAGATAGCTGTATCGCTCAGAGCTGGCCGCATCTTTCCTAATAGAATAGTAAGAATCTGAAGTCAAGTTGAGTGCCTTTACTGTCCCAGTCCAGTAGTATGACCCTGGAGCGCCCATCACTAGCAACTCCTGAAACACATACAATAAAATGTTCTTAATCTTTATTAATATTGTTAATACAATTCAAACATACAGCTATGCCACGTGTGCTTCTGGGTATTTTCAACACCGTAGACCAACCCGTGAAATATCTTAGCGCTGGAAGGTGACTGAACTGGATGCCAGGCTGCAGGGAATGTAACAGACCGTCTGAGCTGCACTTCAAGCCGGGAGGGGCTTTGGGACACTTAAATCACTGGCTTCTCATGCAACGATGTGATGGAAGGAAAACATGGGGTTTCGGTTCAGCTCTGGTTCAGCTCTGGTTAGATGGTGGCCACAAACCACCCAGCACTATCTAACAATTGTACCACAGGAATTAGAGACAGCTCTTAGGGTTACCTTTGATCTTTGGGCATGGGTATTAAGCGTCTGTAATGTGTTTGCAGCCATACTTCCATCCTGCTGTAGCCTTACAGATGTATACCTCCAAGATATTTACACTACACTGCCATTATAACACGCCTCCATTTAGCATGCATTTGGATACTCTCAACGTGAAATCAGCAAAATACCTTTGGCTGCCAGTTTCCATGTTTCACTGAGGCTGTAGTCTCTGTTTCAGTAAAACATACTGTTTTAATGGGTCTTTTTCCATCCATCCAAATTCCAACCTTTTTCTGGCCAAGGTCATGGGGTAATCATTTTCCAACTTGCACTATTCTTGATATATACTTTACTTGCATGCACAAACACTTGGTAGCTACTATATTAGATCCACCTAGCTAGCACCATGTCTCCACAACCGCTACAAAGCAAGTTTTCGGAGAAGTTTTATTTGTGCATCACCGTTGTACTGAGCTGTTTTTCGCTGGAGGCCTTCCTGTTAGCTTTAACAAGTCTGGCCGTTCTCCTCTGACCCCTCTCATGAACAAAGTGTTTGCACCCACAGAATTGCCACTAACTGGTTGCTCTTCTGTTTATTGCATTGCATTCTCAATAAACTTTGCAGACAGTAATATGTGAAGATCCCAGGAGAGTGCATGTTTCTGAGATGCTCAAAGGACCACGTACGGTACCAGCAATCACACCACATTCAAAATCTGTCAGATCACACATCTTAGCTGCTGCAATGCTTATCCAAACAGTGAGCGAGCCTCTTGACACTGTGTGCTGTATATATTCAGTTGCAGCCACATCACTGGCTATTTGGAAGAAGCAGTCTGTTTGCATTAACAAGCATGTGCACCTGGCCCCAGAGCATTCATGTATTTAAGTTATTCAGGATCATAATGTCAGACTCAAGAGTGTTTGTTTGTGGAGAATGAGAGGGGCTCTGACCTCTGTAAAGACACCAGCAATCCCAGCCTGACAAGAGCCATGTTCCTCCCCATATGTCTTCTTATAGTCTGTGGAGAAAAATCTGTGTGTCTCACAGGATAAAGACCACACCCACACTGGATGAAGACCACACCCACACATGATAAAGACCACACCCATACATGATAAAAACCACAACAACTTCGCTACTACTGCGAATAGCTTGGCCATACATCTCTGATGAGCAGACGAACCCAGAAGATGGGTGACATAGGGTCCCAGTCTGCATATCAACACTCCAAAAAGAACATGCCCTCATACAGCACGAGGCTGGCAGGGGTTATTACACAGCAAAACAGAGAACCAGATAAATTCTGATTTTTTCCTAAATCCATCATTTTCCACAATAAATTTACCAAAAAAGCTGTTACCCATTTTTCAACCACCAGCAAGAGGTACTGCAGTAATTCTTTACTTGCAGAGGCGCAACTAATGTAGTAGTACACTATTACTTGATACATTAATTTACCAGTAACTAAGTGTTAGTTACATACTGATCACATGTTCATCATTAATTAATCATGATGGTTTGTGTATTTCATGCTATGTCAGTTCATGATTTGTCATAGTAATAATAAAATAAGTAATGAGTAATAACTGAGTAACTAAGTTATTTGTGCTACCTCTAGTAAATTGCTACTGGTACGCCTTCCTATAGAGTCCTGGCAGTCTTTCAGTATTATTGGGAAGCAGGAGAGGAGTATTAGATTAATGAGAGTACTTATCCTTATAGCAGGGGATAAGTACTAGATTAATGTAAGCACATACCCTAATGACCAGGGATGAGTACTAGCTTAATGGTAAGCCAGTGAAGGTACCTACCCTCATAGCAGGGGATGAGTGGACGTGTGCTGCCCTGAAGCGAGGGAGGGATAACTGAACAATAGCCATGGGGCATGATATGCTCAGACATATAGAAGACATTCTTCCAACGGTGCGCACAAGCCTGTAGTTAAACACATGGGGAAAGTAGAGGGTAAAACCATAAGCGCACATCCACACGACTTCCACAAAGACATCGCCCATAAACCGACAAACATTCATACAAAACACCCGGACACAGGCAGATGAAAGTGGGCACCCAAATGATTCAGAATATACATTTTAAAAACTGAAACGTGAGGCCAAAGACTAAATGCGATGTAGCTGCTATAATCCATACTGGAATTGTAGCGTTCAGAGAACACAGGTCTCAAATGTGCTCAAATTTTAAATATTCAGGAATAAAACAAATATGTGCACCACAGAGAAAATCATCCTTCAGAATAGTGTTCTTTTCTAGCAGATCCATGTCATGGTTGACATGAAAATGAGATCTACTGCGCTTTTAGAGAGTGAATCTGCATGAGGACGTTTCCAAAACTGTCTGAAGTGAAACCTCTCTTTTCTATAGTCCCAGACTGTGTCCCCAGACTGGACAAACTGTGGTATGGAAACAAGGAGGCAAAATCCAGCTGGCTCAAAACCAGTCACCTAGAGACAGTCCTGTCACAGATTTGCTTGCCAAATGATACCGAATGGCATTTAAAGAGAAACAAACCCCTGCAGCACAACCAAGAACCAGATGGGAAACCAGCATTAAAAGAGACAACAGAGAACATTTTTCTCAGCAAGAGCGTAACTCCACTGGTCATTCTACAGCTCTGTCAGGAAGCCAGCGACAAACTCTGTATGAATAATCATGTATAGATCAGACGACGGTTACGACTTCTGGCTTGACCATAAGCATCATGGACCAGGTTCCTCATTTTACCTCAAAGAACCCTGTAGACCCATCTGGCCAAGGATAAAAAGAATGTTTAATTTCCAAGTCTGTGCGTCAAATACTATGATTGAAGAGGCCGAGTCCACAGGGCGTCCAGGAAAACAGAGTGCCAAATGCCTGTAAGCAGCACACAAATGATATTGGCTGACCCAGGGCCTGCTCCAGACTCTGGGTAGCTCATCACCAGCAAGTTAAAAACCAGGTATTTCTGCCAGACTGGTCACAAAACACGGAAATGGGGGATTTCGTAATTACAATGTGACTGAGCATAGTTGGTGCGATTAGCTGAACTGAACAATGAGACAAACTCAATGCTCTAGCTAAAGCTGCAACCATCAAAGAACAGGCGCTGGACCCAGCCACTGCTCCGGGGCTCACTTCCTGTGAACCACATGGGAACATAGCTGTCTGCTCTCCACCAGCAATCAGAAGAGTTAGCACAGACCCCTAATTATGCCATCAGCCACACTCCAACAACGTAAAGGTTAACAAATAACAACCAACAAAGTGGAGTGAAAAGGTTTACTGTTTAAAAGCATGTGGCAAACAGATTGAAACGTAACTCTCAACTGCACCTACAAAAGACTATGAAAAGTCTGCCCAAACTTGACGCCCACACTGATAAAATGCAAGTGTGAATCTATATTCACATCCATCATTCTGCATCTGTGTGGAAAGACCAAGGTCCAGGGTGCTTCTCCACCAATCACATTCTGACATTCCCAGGGTCACTGTGCAGTAGAGGAGGACCAAACACACTGACACACACATATTCACCAGGATAGGGGACCGTCGCTCACCAGCACTCTTCCGTTGGGTTTGTCCTGCCGGGCCAAGCTAATTCCCATCCACTCATCCTCCCGGTCCTCTTGGCAGGTCTTCCCACAGTTTTCCCTCTTATTCCCTACGGATCAAGGAATTAGCATTAGCTTACACAGAATAACATTCCAAATGTTATTTCCAAAGTGTTTAGGCGCAAATCTCTCATGGGGACAACAACTGAACACCTGGACAGGATCTGCAGCCTAACTTTGTGGCCAAACTGTTTCTCCAGAGGTCTCTGTTTAATGGTCTTCGCTACAATAGTGTGAGAAAGCTCGTCAAACTTTCAGAATTATCTGTACTACTGCATTACAGTTATGTGCCATATAACACCATTTCAGTCAACGATGGACCCCATATATGGTGGTGGTCCCATATGATTATAATGCAGCTGAAAAATTCCTATCAACTAGTGACGCCATCGTAACGTCTTAGTGCTATGCATTACTCACGTGTTTGTGGTGATCCTACTGTAAACAAACCTGCTCTGCCATTTATATCAAAGTATAGCAGATGCCAATGGACAGTACACAATACTTGATAATGATAATACTTACTAGGGTGTGAGGGGAATGAATTGTCTTCCAAATCATGATTCTTCAAGGTAGCAATTTTAATGTTGCCGTGAGAGTTAAAAAATCGATTTCTAAACAACTATTTAAACATGGGTTACTGAAATTATTCTCAATTGGTACTGCTGACCAGTTGCACACAGCTGGATTTTGTTAAGGGACTGACATGCTCAAATTTCATGAATGAGTAAGCTATGTCAAGAAATGTATTAATTCGTTTCACTGCACACTCCAAACTGAAAATGCTGTGACCAAAAGGCACACAACAAATATGTGTACCATTACAGCTAATGTCTTTTCGTTAAATGTAGCCCTGAAATTCTCTTCCCAGTCAGGAAGTTGAGAACCCAGTGACAGTGGGGAGGAGCTCAGTCCCAGGTCATTGACTTTGGTGACTATGGTATTGAAGGTAAAACTGTAGTCCACCCAGTAAATGTCAGTAAACTTCTCTAAAAGGTTGGAACAGACAGATGAGCTCCAGTGGTAACAAAACTATTAACACTTCAAAGATAGTATTCCGTATGTATCTTTTTCACAAGAGTACTTCTTTTTTCCTGTCTAAATGGTAGTTTCTCTAACTGCTGCAGTCAGCCTCCTCTAACGGTCATTCTCCTGCCCACGCTTAATGTGCACTTATTCTCATCAGCTTGTTTTTCACATTTCTTGATCATTCCACAAAAGATCCATAAACAGGCTCCAACTAAAAAGGATCTTTTATATTCTCCAAGGTCCATTTTGGTCTGAGTCATCCTGGATCAGCAAAAGTACTTAATTCCTTCCATTCACACAAATAATCAGTCCTGCTCAGGAAGGACTTCCTCATCTGAGAGGCGGGAATCAGACCGCTCCGCCCCCCTCCCCCCCCCCGCTGACTTGGCAAGCTCATCTCCACGGCTAGTTTGTCTTTTGAGAATATGTCAGATGGCTGGTGGTCAAACACGTAGGATGTGGCTGACAGCCAAGCTTGCCCTCACGGGAACGCATTGGGAATGAGACAGTCAGCATTCGTGTTGTGCTTGTGAACTTAGCTCGTGTGTTCCTTGGGCTTTAGCAGACGACTGGCACGTGGGGGGGCGGAGCTCACCGACCCAAAGGGAGAAACTGTATATGTCAAAGGATATTAGCAAATATAAAATAAATAACTCAACCATTCTGTGGAACTGGTGTTGACTTTTACACAGACCTATAAACACACATGCTTATCCACAATCATACATGCAGATGCATGAATTTACACCAAATTATGCACAATGGTACATGTACTGACAGACACAATCATAGATAACCACAATCCTACAGGGAGTCCTGCACACCCAAAATCACTTTTTGTAGTACCTTCAAAATGACACCCACTTAATTTCAGTGAATTCCTCACTTCATTGCAGTGTACAATTCATACCCCTATTTCAACAAGACTCAATAAAAAAAAGTACAACATAATAAACAATATACCAAGGCAACCTGGAAATGTATCAGGACATGTGTGAGTAGCATGAGATCTGGGTGGCTCAAGGATTTGGGGGTGAGTGTATTGAAGATCTTGAGTTTAAACTTGGGGCTTGGCTGAGTCAAAGCAATGTGTGACTCTGTGGGTTAGGACTTTGTGCCCATGCTCAGAAGCTGGCCAGGTCAGCTCCCACCTTTAGGCCCTTGAAGAAGGCCTTTACCCTAGTTGCTCCAGGGGTGCCATCGACCATGTGCTGTGACCCCAAAACTAACCCTTGAGGGTGGATGGAAATAAGATTTTCTCACAAAGCTGAATAAAGTATTATTGTTTCATATTATAACATAGTTAATACGTTTAATGAAAGCTACTATACCTCACAAAGAGGTATTTAGAGGCATTTACCACCCCTGTAGAAACATCAAGGTCTGTTTGTTCACTAGCCCCTGCCACGGGAAGCATTCAAAGTGTTTATCTGAACGGAACCATGCTTGTGTTAGGTCCTGTTTTCTTTTGATCAGTGAAACTTGATGCTCTCACCATCTGTGGAGTCAACAAATGACAAGGTTTTAGAGGGGTATTTATTTAGGCACAGGACAGTATCTACTGATGGATAAGGGCATAGGAATTCATGGAGAATCCATTGCTTGGCCATGTCAAAGGAGTACATGGGTTTTGAAACGGAGGGGGACTCGCTGGGGTGGTTTAGGGAAGATGAGCACACTGTGCACTGCCATCCCTTCTTTGCTCTTTGGAACTTTTCTCCAGATATCGTGCAGACATTCTGTGTGTCTTCCAGAGAAGACTTTTACTTATGGGATTATTTTGGTACCACAGAGTTAGTTTAATTTATTAATTTTACCGACATCATAATAATTTCTTTTCTAAAGAGTGTTAAAAAAAATCTTCCATGGATATGTTATTCATGTATCTCAGCGGCTTTCGCTTAACCTTTTACCTATAGTTGCCAAGTAAAACTATCTACCAGATCTAATTATATAATCAAAATACTGGTTTTAGTTGGATTCATTTCCATGTATCAACGTAAGAGTGTTATGTCTTATTATTAGTTATTGCTGAAACAAAAACTTCCACTGTTAGATAGTCTACTCTTGCCTGGAACATTCACAAACCTGCTAACTACCTGCCTCTGTAAGCATTCTAAGCTATAAACCTTCGGCCTGTCCATCCATCCATCTTCTAATCGCTTATCCAGTACAGAGTCAAGAGGAGTTTTACAATTTAGGAAAATGAAATAAACAGTATTCATTGTGAATTCTGACAATCCAAAATAAGTACTGACTTTCATTTTACTTCTTCTCTACCGAAGGTAGACGTTCCAGACCCATCACACTGCTGCACGTGTGATGACACCTGTTCGGTGACTTGGTGGAGCTTCAGTTCAGGATTTCCTCTCTAGTGCAGACATTGTGTAAGACTGTCCCAGAGGACTGGATTGGGATACACTGCTGTGTTCTATGGGATTTATGTGACCCTGTATATAATTCTCAATGGGATAATCCTTTTGTGTCAAGGCTTCCTTGTGTAAAGATCAGAGATAGAATGGGAGCCATAGAGAGACTGAACCCAAGGAAACAATCTGTTACTCTGAAGTGAATGTAAAACTATAACTTAAACCTCAGTAACACTGCATAGTCATACACATAACGTACCTGCACTAAAACTGCAGACACAATGACACCCGTTCAAACTGTACAGTATCAAGCCATCACTTTTAATTGTATTTGAAGACAGTTAAATTACTAAAAGTAAGCCTTCATCTTTAACATTAAAATAATTGTCTTTTTATTGTCTGTGTTTTTAACTTAGCTAAAAAGATAATAACAATACAATTAAGCAATTACCTTACTGAACAAAATCTATGCACATACCAAAACATTACGCTTTGACTGTTGCTATGATTGAGTCCTCTCCATTTAATCTAACAGACACCAGCTATTGGGATAAGTGAGTCTTGGCAGTGTTCCATGCAGCTTCAGTATAGGGAAGCCCTGTATTAATGATGCGTAACAGTGTTCTGCTGTACTGATAACACTCTGACTTAGCAGGGGCATGCAATAAGGTCATATAAACATCACCTTCTCTTTCCCTTCATTCTCTGATCACATAAAAGGCTGCATTATGTTGCATGAAATGGAGAATGACTGCTATTGGGCACCATTCCATGGAAAATATTAGCTAAAACATTATACTTTTATATAAAAATAACTACAAGAATGTTTTTAGCCTGTGTTACTGCGAATCTGAATCCAATGTCGGAAATCTGTAAAGCACTTTTTTTATAATTAGATTGTATGACTAGTAGACTTGGCGACAGTATGTGATGTAAGCCATTGATATGTGAGATGCAAACAATGGTTCCAGAATGTTCTGACAGTCCACATACACTCATTCCTAATGCAGCCTCTTGTCATTTCTAAGATGATGTCTAGAAATATCCAGATACTCAGAATTTTGTTGCAGATCCAATCCAATTTAGATATGACAGATGTATATTTTTATGGATGCACGTGAATGTGTGTTTGTAAGATTATGGGTTACTGTGTATGTAAGAGTTGATGCTTTAGAAAATAATAAAGCAAATGCCAAAAGTCTGTCATAAATTCAATCTATTTGGGTCAAAGGATACTAAAACTATAGCAATGCTTAACATGTATCTGAAGCTTTTCTTAATCTGTGCATCAGAATAAGTACACAAAGCTAACTATTTGGACAGTAATTTTGTGCACACACTACGCAACATAGCCCCAGTGTCTTAAAGTACAATAAAAAATCTTGATTGTAATTACATGGAATGCAGATTAACAGTCCACTGTTATAAGAAGCCAGTGTGGCTTCCTCGCATGCTGGCCAGGCCCCACCACATGTCCGGCCCAATCCCCACCCTGCACCTCACACACCTCTGCCCAGGTCCATCTCTGTGCAGCGGCGCTCGGGGTTGCTGTATATTCGGCATTTGTAGACGGCTCCGGGGGTCCGCACAGAGCTACTGTAGGTTGAGTTAGCCTTGGGGGCTCCCACCAGTATCCTGCGGAGGTGGACGGAATGGAGAATCAGTGACGTCTTCTGAGAATGTTGCGGGCTGTGTCCACTTTCTGCACTGAAATCCACAGGTGGCTTCATTACTGCAGCCTCCTGCACCATTTTGTTCCTTCCTATTTATCTAAAAGTGCCTAACTAACAACTCCCATCCTCTCTCATACTGAGCAGTTCCAGATCAGATTTTTGGGTTCAGGCAGCACTGGTGATTAGGTTTGAGTGTGGTTTCTTGAGTGGCAACATTACAAGGCCCACCTTGTACTTCTCATGGAAGACAACCACATACACTTGAATAACTGACTCTTCAACCTTTGGTCATGGCTTTAAATGGTCAGATAATCCTTAGAGAACAACGAAGGCAGCTGAATACAATAACTACAACTGTTCAACTGAATCTGTTAAGTTCAGTATCCAGTATGAGTTCAAATAATCAACTGTCTTTCGGGTATACTGTGTATACTAAGCCCACATAAACAATGGCACATCAAGCATACTGAACCCACATAACCAACAGTTTCCTGAGTAAACTGTCTTCTAAGCCCACATAATCAGCTGTCTACTGAATACACTGTCTAATCTGTACACTTTCCACTGTACACTAAATACAGAAGAAAGCAATGGCATTTAGGACACATCTCCAAAACCTAAGCACAAATACTGAAGATGAGAAAAATGTTTGGCAGATGTTTATATACTGTAGTCCTCATATAAAATCTAAAATCAAGGCAAATCAAGTTACCACCAATATCCAGGTATGAAGTGGCATGAGAGAGCCTTACCCCAGGACCACAAACAGCAAGTGACAAGGGGAGAATGTGTGTGTGTGTGTGTGTGTGTACAGCAAGAGCAATCCACATTATTACTTAAAAGCTTATTTACCATCCTTTGATTCTGCTATGACTTACTTTTCAGTATTTTCAAATAAACATGTGTGTTGTATTTATATGATGAAACCTATCTGGGTCATTTTAACCCCAATATAAAATAACTGAAATACATAGTCATTCAAACTTCAACATCTTTTAATGAGTATTGACTTATAAGTAGGGTGTCATGGTGGCTCATTGGGTGGCGCTGTTGCCTGACACCCCCAGGTTCGGGGCTTCGAGTACCATCACTGATCTGTGAGTGTGGAAGTTGTATGCTCTCTCCGTGTTCTCTGGATGTTTTCCCGCAGACATTGGTTAGGCTAAATCGTGCTTCTACCATTGCCCATAGTGTATGAGTGTGTGACCTCTGATGTATTAGCATCTCGCTCAGGATGGACCCCCCAGCCATGTGCCCTGCGCTGCTTGGGACGAGTCAACAGGTGACCAAGACAAACAGATCGATAGGTGGGTGATTTTCAGCATGGACAGAATGGAGACTAGAACCATACAGCACTATAGTGCTTTTCTCTCAGAATGAAAAACGCGCAAATACAAAAATGCAATTCCGAGTTCTATTGGATTTGGGTACTAATATATCATGTTAGAACTGATTCATGGTGTGATATCACGCAAGGTAGTACTTACAGACAATGGCGTTTCATTCATTTTTAATGTGAAGTGCCTCTGTGTAACTGAGGCTTTTGATCTGTACTTGGAACTTAATTCACTATTCGCCGTCTTTCTTCTGCCATGTTGCAGAGTAATCAAGAAAGAAATTTTCTTCCACAAGGATATGGTGACCTAATAGGGTTTACTCGTTAAATTAAGAGCATTAAGGCAGTGATCCTAACCTGTGACACGATACTTATGTTCTTATATTCAAAAACATGTATGGGACAACTGTTTTCCATGCGATCAATAAAACTGGGACATTCAATTATAATCGTATTTACTCAAAAACAGAATTCATGTCCTAATTAAACTGGCAACACTTGAAACAGCATACATGATTCGACGCCTTTATAGGCACGGTTAGATCATAAGCAAGAAATGGCACCGATCCAAATAATTAGGAGATTTACACGATGACATGGGCAGAGCACGTACGGCTTGTCAGCTGCCCGACGCATTTTACTATATCTCCAAGCACGTTCGAACACTAACTCTAGAAGCGCATTTTCCGATGTCTTCTTGGCACTAACAGTGTGTGGGATCAATTTTAAAGTGTTACAGGGATCTACAGAAAGACCTCCCTACAGCTGCGGCTGAAATCAGAGGCGGGGTGTCTGGACAGAAATGATCCAAAGAACCATTCCTGCGCTGCCTGCCAGGCTCGTCGCTTTCATGAAATCCTGGCAAGGCAAGTTTTGATGGGAACATTTGAACTTCCCTCGGTGATGTAAACTATGAGCTCACCGTAGTGAAGGACAGTCTATTTAACTGCAGTGCGCGTATTTAAATGTCGTGGGCCAAGACCTCGTCTCTCCTCCCCCGCTAAGAAACCTCAGTGAATAAATATGTGTGCAAAAAGCAAAATCAAATCCTCTCCAAATGATGATGATTCTTCACCCAACGCTTTCCACTGATTTTCCTTAGATGTGATCGCAATTAAACTGTTTTTCAGCTTTTACGGGGCAAATTGCAAATAATCTGTGATGTAGGGTAGAGCGCTGATGCCACTCGGAACTTCGCGCAAAGTTTACGATGAGCACGAGCGTGGGTGACCGCAGCTTAAGCGCCCCACATCCCCGTGCATCCGCTGCTGGTCTTTATCTGGACTTAATGGGATATATGCGTTATCCATTTAAAAAGCCCTATTGTGGCCTAAAGCAGCCCCGGTTGCGACTAATTCAATTGCGCAAAATACAGATGACTGCACACATGAGAACTGAAATATTTAAGTCCCGGTCTGGTATAATTCAGATCAGCACAGAAGTGCATTTTCCCGACTGTTTGCATTAATGTTTCAAGTTCTACTTGCATTACTTACCAGTGGGTATTTTCATAGTGGTGCTGGAGGACGGAAAACCCGAAGAACGCTCCTTCTGGTCCGCGGAACACTATGGGGTGCTCGGCGTCGATGTTATAAGAGCGAACCGCAGAAACCGACAGAACTACGAAAACTACATCCAAAACTCCTCTCTTACTTGGGGAGATAGTTGGAACCTTCCCGGTGTGCATCCTCGATACCCAAGTACAGGAAAATAGGTGTGATGAGCTGACGGCAAATTGTTTAAATAGTTGCAAAGACCACAAACAAAAAAAAAAACTCAGCCACTTAAGCAGGTCCGAGTAAAATGTACAAAACAACAAATAAAATGGAAGGTGTTCAGTGGAAAACTTCAGAGATGGGGAGGCTGGAAAAATAACGGTCCAAGCTCTTGCTCCTCGCAGCGTTGAACTAATCACTGGGCAGCGCTGTAGGCAGTATGTGAGCCGATAGTAAGGCGTGTGCTGTCACAGTCGGGCATCGCATTTCACGTCGCGGAGGCAGGCGGCCAGGGTGCGAGAGCCACTGCCCCCTAGCGGAGCCTCTCTTTTGGCCTTTTTGTGTGAGTCGGGTGCTGTTAACATCTCTATGTTTTGCTATGCATTTTATTGAAAGCTGGGACACGACAGCTTAGACGTCCTGTCAGGTGGCCCAGAAATTAGTCAAACTGACTATTGAAAATAAATTTTAAAATACATACTACCAATTTTAATTAAGTTACAGTACATTCATACATGGTTGTAAAATCCTAATGGGGGTTGCCACTATACAAATAACAGTATTCTAGATTAAAACGATGAACCACAATTTCTACATGAAGATAAGATAATAAGGAATATTAATTTACTTACTTGTTACTAAGAGGCTCGAGAAGGAAGCCTATATCTATTTGAGGAAAAATAACAGCTGCCCTCACAACGATAAGCACTTTGGAGAGCTTCTAATTTCGTAAGAAAAGTGTTTAAATCATTATTTTGGAGCTGTTTGCCTGGGCGACAGAGCCTTAACCTCAGTGGGGAGTTTAGAGTATTATACAAAGTAACAGCCTACTCATTCAAACTGACAGATGCAAAATAAACCGAAACGTATTATCACAGCGAAAAGCTAATACAGAGTCCAATACTAGCTTTGTACTCGATACATTTACATTTACATTTACAGCATTTATCCACACATCCACCCACTCCTTTTCTATACTTGCTTGTTTTACAGGACAGAACCAGCCAGCATGCTAATCTATGTCGTGACCTGCTGGGGAAGAGGCATTCCCATGTGAAAAAGTCTTACATTGAAATTATAAGATCATATATGAATCATATATAAAAGGGGCCATAATCATGTATGCAAAGTAGTACTCATATAAGAACCAGAAGGTTTTTTTGTATGGGATCAGTTCAGGCAATGCCAAACACAGTTGCACAGATTAAGCAGTCAGTGTTTTTCAGGGTGGAGAAGCTGCAGGAGAAGTATCAAACCACCGGGAGAGGCAGAAAGTCTTGGAAGATGTTTGGGTGATGTGGCTGACAGGTCTCTTCAGTGGTCCATAGGGTTGCCACCTTTCAGGCAAAAAAATAAAGGACGCCTACCATAGTGGGGACTTGCCACAACCACGATGTACCAAATGATGCACCAGTGGTGGT
>JAODKM010007306.1:0-24612 GCA_026780845.1 Petrocephalus sullivani
GACACTTTGAAAAACTTCCAGACGGGAGAACTCATGTTGCCACTGGTAAGCTCCGCTCTGCTGTTGTTTACCTGTGCCCCGTGCATGCACGTGTGAAAAAGTCTCGCGAGTAATTTACGTCAAGTGATCGGCTCTTTTGATCGGCGCTTTTGGGGTTCGCCGATCAAGCTATTTTTAGCCAATATCGGCCGATCAATCGGAACATCACTAGTTTTTAATGAGGGAATTGTGATGTCCAGTACACAGACAATGATGCACACTGATTACTTTTGCTGTTCGAGCTAATTCACAATTTGTGCAGTCTTACCAGCTAAGAAAATAGGTAATTTCAGCTGTATGTGAGATATTTATGTGTATGTGATTTAGCATTTTGAGTTCCTGGCAACTGTTGCACATCCTTTGGTTTTCCAGATTTCTTTATGGACGACTTGTATTGTATTGTTGTATTCATGTAACATTCATGGATTGCCTCAATGCACGAGATAATAGCTCAGAATAATAATGGTCTTTTCTGAAGAACTAACTACACTGTTATTTTAGCAACTTCTAGTACATGCTTAGAACCATACAACTGAATTGTGTAATCAGGTTACTTAAAACACGTGAACACGTATCCCCTTAATTGTTTTATTATCAATAAAATGATTATTATGTGCATGTATACATACAGTCATAATCAGCTAACAAAAAAACATTCATCTCTCTACTTTGGGCATAGGAAACTGTCCCTCCTCTCCGATTGTTGTTTTTTTGTTCTTGTATGTGTTTTCAAGATTTGCACCACGTCTATCAGTTGCGACTCATCTATTTATTTGCCATGCATTATCAGAATGTGTGTTTTCTGAATTTGCTGTGCATTTCCTGGTTTTGGAAGTATTTTCTGTATTTGCAGAGCATTGACTTCTCAGGGCCACTGTATGTTACAGTTGTATTTGCCTATTATAGCCAGGAGAAATATGGCGAAAAACCTTGTTTGGGATCACTGTACAGTTGTTATATAAAGCTGATGAGTATAGAGACTATAGAGTACTCCTGATTTAGGTAACTGCAGTGGTCATCACATGCTTGGTTGAAAACTTACACATGCAAATGGAAAATTTTGTTATCTGTGTTTGTTGTAAATAAAAGGGTGGGTAAATTCCAAACTATTATTGTGATTATGCTTTCAGTTATGTCATAAGCATAACTATGCAATTTGTAGGCTTGGTCTGACATTGTGTGTGCGTGTGATTGTCTGTATGTTTCAGGGGCTGCTGCTTTTAAGCCTTGTACATGTGGCACGGACCTTCTATGTACCAGGAGTGGCACCAATAAACTTCCATGAAAATGACCCGGTGGAGATAAAGGTAACGTTTGGACTGACTTTGTATGACACGTCATTACTGCTTATTTCAGCACAAGCTGTATACACAATAGAACCGATACAGTTGATAGGCAGCGCTTACCTACCTGATTTTCCTAATGTCGGTATGCTGTACTCTGTAATTAATTCCCCTTCTGTTCACTTTCGTAAGCTGTCCCCTTAAAAAAGTATAGCATCCATACACCATATTCAGATGCTTTTGCACAGTCCAGTCAACCTCAAAACCAAAGCTGCATGCTGGGCATTTGAAAAACAGACATTATGAGTGGTGATGCTGAACTTTGACATCATGAAGAAGTTACTTAAACGTAGTATGGAACTGAGTGCGCATATATATGTGTTTGAGAGATTTTTTTTTCTCTTAACCCAAGAATTCTGATTTTGCTTTTTCTTGTCAAACATGAGGTTGAACAGCAGAAATGAATGGTTTATGCATGAGACACTAGCTGGTGCAGTTCACTTAATGATGAATGAAAAGATGTTGGTCTTTGTGAGTTTCACCATTTTTACTCCTAAAGACAATTCACTGTGTCATATTTGTTAAATTTTTTTCCAGTGTATCTCTTTTCATCATTTATACTATCAGTGTAAGTGTGTAAATCAGAATGAATGTTTCCATGACCTGCAGTTATGGGCAGTGGATATTGTACTGTACACTTGGATTTGACAGGAATTAAATTAGAAAACATATGGTAAGTGGTAATTTAACCAGTGTTAATAATCTAGTAGAAATCTTGGTTAATATTCGTAGTGTATCAGCTTGGCTGTGTGGTGTCACGTTAAATGTTCCCTATGTGGGGTGCGGGTAGGGATGGGTACCGAAACCCGGTACTAAACGGGCCCCGGGGCTAAATTTTGAAAGACCGGAGTATCGATAAGCTCTGGCGTTAACGGTATTGCTTTCGGTACTGGAGGAATTAATAAATCCGATTTTTTTTTGTTTGTATAAAAACATAATCTCTCTGTTTATCTGACCAGCTCAGTTTTTGATTAAAAAACTGTGTGCGCGATGCACTGGGAAACTCTCACACGCACACGGACGCTGGCGTCGCTGCCCGATCTGCGGGCGCATGCGCAAAGCTCTGTTTAGCTCAGAGAGCTAAAAACTGGACCCTGCCCGATCGGCGAGAGTATTGGCACAAATTTAAAATTTAATACATTGTAAGATATAAAAGCAGACGTACTCAATCACATGATACTTAATATCCATTAGTAGACATTGAAATATATGACAAGTGCAGCCTGCTTGCAGGCAGATACGCAGCTTTTCATTTTATGTGATTTTGCAAAACATTTAAATAAATGCACACAAACTCATCGTGGACTGAGAAGTCATTAGAAAGAATTAAAACTAACAAAAACGATGGTGTAAGTTTTTATTTTATTATAATGATTTTAGTAATATTATAACTCCCATGCGAGAAGAGTATCTGTCAGCTTACTGTGTCGACGGCATTGCATGAAAAGTTTGTTCCTGCGTCACAAATAGGACAGAGATCTCAATGCATTGCTATACAGAGCTGCGGTACCGTAAAATATGCACATGCGAGCCAATGCGGACAGCGCGCGCTGCCAAAGTTGCAACAGGTGTTTTGCGTGTAAATTAAGGCATTAAAGGCTTTGCATTAAAGTAATATATGTTTGTTTTACATTTCCCTCATCAGAAATGTTTAAAACATTTTTGTATTTTTGTGTAATTTTATTTTGCATTTCACATTAAACGTGGTATGGAATTGAGTGTGCATATGTATTTGTTAAATAATAATGCAATTTTTTTAAATAATAATAGTGATTTGTTAAATGTTAATTATGTTGTTAATTTGATTTATTCTTCTCAATGTACCGATAACAATACCGTTAACAGACCGATAGGCAGCACCGGAAAGAGTAGTAGTACCGTTAAAATCTTATCGATACCCATCCCTAGGTGTGGGGTCATGGATAATGACCCAGTGTAGTAGAGTAAATGCAGGACTGCCTCTTTGTGTGCAGGCGGTGAAGCTGACCAGCTCCCGTACCCAGCTGCCATATGAGTATTACTCGCTGCCTTTCTGCCGGCCTACACAGGTGGTCTACAAGGCCGAAAACCTGGGTAAGTGCCTGTCACGTCTGTGCCTGCCAGTGCAGTTCTTTGTATTGCATGTTGACCTCTTGCCGTAATTCCCGAAGGCCACATGAGTATCATCGTCTTCGGGTTCTCTGTGGGAGTTATTGGTTTTCGCCTTACACCACAGTCCTCAGCTTCATTTCAGAGGTAACTCATCCAGCAAGCTGTTGTAGGGTGCATTGCTCTGTCAGCAAGGCCTTGGTAATTCAACTTCTGAATGTCATTTTAAGTACAAGTCACAATTATTAAAAAATAGATTGCAGTCTTGCGACTTGGCTGTTCTTTAGTTTCAGCTCACCCGCATTCGCATTCTTAGTGAAGTGGTTTTCACCTTTCTGCTTTTTTATGTTTTTTTTTTCTATTTTTGCAAGATGTCTTCCTGATGGTGGAGTCATGATTTAACATAAAGTGGTATAGACCTTCGATATCTGCATGTCATTAATTTTTTTTTAAGACTTCCTGGATATTTCTAAATCTTGATCTTATATTTTGGCAGGGTAAATGATGATTAGTTGAATTTCTGTTAGATCTGGTTAGTCCAACTCAAGCTAGCATGGTGACCCAGTGGATACTGCTATTGCCTCACATTTCCACAGTTGTGAGTTCAAATCCTGCCTCAGTTGTGTGTGTGTGTGTGTGTATTTTGGAAGCCATCCTGAAAATTTCCTCTGCTGTATATATGTGACCTGCAGTGGACTGGCATCCCATCCACTGTCTTATTTTCTGGGCTACCTAGGAAAGACCAGAATAAGTGGTTGAAAGATGGGTAGGTGGGTAGATGGCCTAAATCATACCTGGTTGTTTACCAGATTATTCAAATTGCCAACCATAATTATTCATTTGTTTGGGTTTAGCTATCGCGATGACAGCAGCAATAACGATTTAACTCTTTGATTTACTTTTTCCATGGGTACCTTATGTGGGAATTCTCCTTCAGTGCATGCCTTTTTTATTTAAAAAATTACCTTTCTGGAATTCCCTGACTGTATTAGTTAGTAGGTACCATTGCAAATGAGTTGAAAGTTCACCAAGGTTTGATTTGATGAGAATGAATGTTTTGTTTAGATGCCAAGCAATTTTAGATCATTAATGGTTTTTGAGATGGCTATTGAGCTACTCCATGACAAAAAGAGCAAGAAATATTGTCTATTTTTGTGAAAAAAATGAACATTTCTGGAAAGAAAAATGTTAGAAGCAACTCTGCACTTCTCCAGTCAATGTACTTACCTGCCTGTACCTATATTTAATGTACTTAAAACATTACCCAAATTTTCGCCTTGTATATGTGCTATTTAAAATCAAATGTTACATTTCAATCACATATTCTTAATTTAGCAGATGTGTTTATCCAAAGTGACTTGCATTTGAGAAAGCAGTGTCAGCCTGTCCCTGGGGCACTAGGTGATAAGGGCCTTGCTCAAAGACCCAATGGTGACATCACTCTGCCGACCCTGGGATTTGAACTGGTGACCGTCAGATCACAGTCACAGTGTCCTAACTCCCTTTCACACGTGACCGTATTAGCCATCATCATTTCCTATATCCCTAATGTGTTAGTAGGAATAACGTATTTAATCTAACCAGCTATTGTTGAAATCTTTCACTGCCCACTTAGCCATCTCTGTGTGTTTCCTTTTTATATCCCAGCAGAGGTCTCTGTGTTTTCATGCATATGATTTTTTTTTAATGTTTCCCCTATGGGTTCGAGGTTTAATGCAGCACGGATGCCTCATGTTGCTCCTGTCTTCTTCATGCACAGGTGAAGTACTGCGAGGGGACCGCATCGTGAACACGCCCTACATTGTGCTGATGAACCAGGAGAAGAAGTGCCAGGTGGCATGCCAGCAGCCCAACGAGCCCCTCAAACTCACCCTGGTGCAGAGCAAGCTGGTGGCCGAGCGCATCCAGGAGGAGTACTATGTCCACCTGTGAGCCCCCTGGCCCGTTGTCTCTCCATGCTTCCCTCTCCTCAGAAGATGCTGTAGACATGAATTGTCCTCAGGCATTACTAGATGCAATCAGAGTTAATAGATCACTAGTGATATTTTATCATGTATTATTGTCCTTCGGCCACAGCATTGCAGACAATCTCCCTGTGGCCACGAGGCTGGAGTACCCAAACCATGAGGCAGGGGCGGACGAGGAGCAGAAGAAGGACGCCATGAAAGATGTGCAGTTCGAGCATGGTTACAGGCTTGGCTTTACGGAAAACAGCAAGGTACCGGCAGTGGGAAGGCTCGTGGTTTCGGTGATTAATTCCAGGGATAATGTAGGATTAACCCTTCTCTTGTGCTCCCCAGTACTACCTACACAACCATCTCTCCTTCATCCTGTACTACCACAAGGAGAAAGTCGATCAGGAGGACGACCACAACTTCAGGGTTGTGCGATTCGAGGTGGTGCCCCAGAGCGTCAAAGCTGAAGGTAAGGCCCCAAATTCTTGGCTCTCTTACACAATGGTTTCTCTTAAGTTATAGCAGTGATGACAGTGTTTAGTATTTGCTTGAGTCATTTAAATGCTAATTACACTGAATGATTGACACACCCTCAAATAAGTGGCCCATCTGTGAAACCTTGCTTTAATTTCAGCATATAGATTGATGTCATGCAAGTATTTGAGCGCCCTTCTCAGAATCATTTAAGAGAGATTGCAAAAGAGTTATGTTAATGGCCCTCTTTCCACCACCCAATTTGCAGGATAATTATGCTGCAGATGTTTTGCAGCTGGAGTAGATTCAACCCACATTTACTTTGATCCTTGCTGATTCACAAATCTGAAATGCCTTGACTTCCTTTTCACCTCCCTTTTAATATATTTTCCAAGTCTTAGTTGATTTAGTAATGAAGACAATAGCACTTAATGGACAGATGTGAGAGATCAGACACTCTCTGTTCTTCATAGACCTGAAGGCAGACAGTACTGGGATCTGCAACCTACCAGAGGCCAGTGGCTCTACACCACAAGAGATCGACCCTAACAAGGAGAATGAAGTGCTCTTCACTTACTCTGTCCATTGGGAGGTGAGCAAGGAAAGGGACCCAGTTTCCCATGGGGAGATGCTGGTGAATTTTGGTGATGTTTCTGTGTAGAGCCTTTACTGGTGTAAAAGGGGGATTGTCCACTCCATCTTGACACCTAATGCTGACCTCCTCCCTCGCAGGAGAGCTCTGTGAAGTGGGCCTCACGATGGGACACCTACCTCACCATGAGCGACGTGCAGATCCACTGGTTCTCCATTGTCAATTCCGTCGTTGTGGTCTTCTTCCTCTCCGGTGAGGCGGGCCTTAGTGCTAGTGCTGAGATGACCTGTTAAAGAGCTGTGCGTCTCATCCACAGTTCAGAGCATTCATGTCCCAATCAGAGATTTGACTCGGGGTGTAACGGTGAAATTTTGCACTGTTCGGTACATGTCATGGTGTTTGGACCATGATAACGGTATGGCTGTGGTATCTTTAAGAAGAAAATAAAAACATCGTTCGTTAAACAATGAACACTTTATTTTTCCATTTAATGACTCTCCATTCTGAAAAATGGCAGCATGACTAACTAGGCCTATTTTATGTCTCTGTTCTGTGAAATCAAGGAGAAAAATCATTAAAGTGAGTGGTTAATAAGTGGTTAGCTTTGGTAACTTGTACATGCTTTGTCTATTATATTTTAAACTAACACTGTACATAGTATGCACACTTTTTTTCAGCCACTAGGAAACCAACAGGTTACTTGACACTCACGGTTACACGTACATGCGGCAAACATTACAGTTTTGACATTTTCAGTTAACATACGTACAAGAATGCACATAGTATTTTACGCTACTGATGGACAAAATTATACTTCATGAGCCACTTGCTGTAGTTTTTGTCCCCACTAGATGGTGGTACTAATTCTCTTTGGGGCGTGCAGTCAAAAAATATGGCAAATGATTCACAGAGCATTATTTTGTCCATCACTAACTAACAAAGATAAGCGTGGTGCAGCACTGAGCGTGCCGCCTGCTGACCAACCTCGTGGCCTCACACATGTTGGCCAGTTGACTGTGATACTGCACGTGTAGGTATTGAACCGTGGGAGGCGTGCTGAAGGGTTTGATAATATACTGTGTACCGTTACAACCCTAGATTTTACCATTCATCTAAACACTTTATCTGTAGATAATAGGTCAGGATCCTTCCATGTGGTTTTTTGTTTCTTGCTACTATAAAAGATCCATAATAAACTTCTTTGTGTAACTCTGGGCCAGCTTCTAAAATACCACCAGTGAATGGCATCAGTTTTTGTATATCCTTAAATATATATATATATATATATATATATGTTGAAGTTTTGAATATTTAGGTTTCATTCCTGCTTAAATGCTCAGTACAGACCAAATGTGCATGCATATATGTGTAACCTAGCATGCCTTCTGATGTTGGTTTGGGGTACTGTAGGGTAAGGCTGCTTTTATTTTGTGCAGGTATTCTGAGTATGATCATCATCAGGACCTTGAGGAAGGACATAGCCAACTACAACAGAGAGGATGACATTGTAGGAGAATTCTAATTTTATGCATTTTTCTGCTTGAATCTGAGCTTGTAAAGCAGCAATGCCTAACTATTTGGAATAGTGTTTGACCCCATATGTGCTCTAAAACGTTTGCTAAACACCTATTCTTCATTGAGAGCAGATCTTGTGATGTTTTTTTTTTGGTCTTCAGTCCCTCACCATTGTATTGACCTTTTCTTCTCACTCTTCATAGGAGGACACCATGGAGGAGTCTGGTTGGAAGAACGTCCACGGTGACGTCTTCCGCCCCCCTCAGTATCCCATGATTCTCAGCTCACTGTTGGGCTCAGGCATACAGCTCTTCTGCATGATCCTCATCGTCATATGTGAGTGTGCTCCAGATGCTGAGTTATCAGCTGGAGGCTTAAAGGAACAAATGGAGACTCATTTCATAATGTGTCAGCAACACTGAAAGTAAAATTGATGACAGGTTAGCCAAGAAGTTCATACCCATTTTGGAATGTGTCAGACTGAGAGTTTTAGTAGCTTATTTTACCTATTGGAAAAAGTCACAACATGTATATAGGACATGTCAAGCAGCTTCTACTACTTTTACTTTCATTTAGGGTACTGTTTCTAATTAGCTGAATTGAGCCTAAAGAAATTGAATTATTATTCAGTTTAACAAAGCCTTTGTCCCTGTCTGTCTTCTTATAGTTGTGGCCATGTTGGGGATGCTGTCTCCTTCCAGTCGCGGGGCCCTGATGACGACGGCCTGCTTCCTCTTCATGTTCATGGGGTACGCGTCACTGTTGCCAGTCAGGAGATTCAGGATAATTCCAAACAAAATAATTTGACAAGTTTAAAACTGAGCTGCCTTAAAATTCTGCAACAGCACTTCAGTATGTTAACCAGCGAGTTTTCTCATATTTGCACACACACACACAAACACACGCATACACACGACCATGATTGCTATGCTGTATGCCGCACATGCGTCAGTGTGGTCGCTTGTCATTTAGACCTGAGTGAGCACAGTGCACAGTCGCGGAGGTGCCACATGTAA
Source organism: Petrocephalus sullivani (assembly GCA_026780845.1). Taxonomy (NCBI): domain Eukaryota; kingdom Metazoa; phylum Chordata; class Actinopteri; order Osteoglossiformes; family Mormyridae; genus Petrocephalus; species Petrocephalus sullivani. The sequence continues at coordinate 9,023 of JAODKM010007306.1, forward strand.
TCGCTTGCTATTGCTAATCGCTGAAAGTTTTTCAAACAACGGATGTTAACACTAGGCAGGGGGCAGGGTCACAATGCTTGAACAATTGAACAATATGTGATTTATTTTTTATTTTCTTCTTGCAATAATACGGCACATCATTTATCAGAGTTCCCCCAGAACGAGGACAAAATAGGCTGCACTTGGGCATAAAACTCATGTTGCAAGTTAGTCCCACTCCATGCCTGCACCACTCTGCCAGACTAATGGACTTCTTGCCTTGGTCCTGCCCCCTATCAATTATTAAAGTATTCTTTTTTAGTACTCCCTTGGGAAATTTTATCAAAACCAGCCTGTGTATGTCTACAAACTGGAAGTCTACACAAAAGCAGGCAAATCTCTGTTCCTGTTAAACATGGTATGGTCCTCTGTTCAAGGGAATAATGGGTATGTAACCATATGTAACCTTCTCGCTGTTCAGGGTGTTCGGTGGATACTTTGCTGGCAGATTGTATCGCACTCTGAAAGGACACCGTTGGAAGAAGGGTGCCTTCTGTGTGAGTACACTTATCTCAGCTGTGTCTGTGTGTGTGTGTGTGTTTGTAAGGGAGAGAGTGTTTGTATGCTCTTACCATGTCTGTGTTTGTCCTACAGTTGTGGTAAATTACTAACGTTACACTGCCCTAACCCTGTGTCCATGTGTTTGTAAAAGCACTCTGCGATGAGCTGGTACCTTGTCCTAGGTGTCCCCAGCCAGACTGGATATCACTGAAAACGTTTTAAATTGCCTATCTAATTTAGCTTTATTCTTCCTCTTCTGTCTTTCCCCTTTTCACTGTGTGCATTTTCTCCCACAGACTGCCACCTTGTACCCCGGCGTGGTTTTTGGGATTTGCTTCATTCTTAACTGTTTTATCTGGGGAGAGCATTCCTCTGGCGCGGTAAGCATTGGCCACCAGCAGCACTAACATACTCTACAACCTGTAACTGACATGGGTATCTGAGCAGTAGTGTATGTCCGTCCGCAAGGTGCCCACATGACAGAGTGTTGGCTGTGTCTCGTCTTCCAGGTGCCCTTCAGCACCATGGTGGCCCTCCTGTGCATGTGGTTTGGCATCTCAATGCCGCTCGTCTACCTGGGGTACTACTTTGGCTTCCGTAAGCAGCCATACGACAACCCCGTTCGCACCAATCAGATCCCTCGACAGGTGCCGGAGCAGCGCTGGTACATGAACAAGTTTGTGGGGTAAGAACATCTCCCAGGACATACCCACCCCTCCCTGCAGGCCCTGTAACAGACAGCCGTGTCCCCCCGCCCCCAACTGACCCCACGATGACCGGGATTGTAGCTCGGCTTTGTGCTACTCTCCACAGACTTCACTGACTTACCGTGTTGCTTCTCATTGCGTAGAATCCTGATGGCTGGGATTCTACCCTTTGGAGCCATGTTCATCGAGCTGTTCTTCATCTTCAGTGTAAGCCTTGCCCATGAGCGTATTTTGTGAAATGTGATGTCTTTAACTCTACAAGATTCCAGAGTCACACTTATATATATATATATATATATATATATATATATAAGATGAAATGTAACCTTTGCAAATATGAAGGAGCTACTGTGCTACGTATATGTGTGCGTGTGTATAATTGTGTGTGTGTGTGTGTGTGTGTGTGTACTAAGAGGGCTACAAACGTGTGTATAGCATATATATGTACTGTGTGTGTATGTATATATGTGTAAATATATTTAAGTATATATGGGTACATGAGTGGCTAAACCTGTTGTCCCTGCTCTGTGTGTATGGGGTTTGCATGTTTTCCCCTTGTGCTGGTATCCTCTCACAGTCCCAAGACATGGAGCAAGGAAAATCTGAGTCTCTAAATTGCATTTTGAGTGCCTTGTGATGGCCTGGAATTCTGTGTCTAGTGCTTCCTGTGTGCCCCTGACTTTTCTGGGATAGTTTCCAGGCTGACAGAGACTGAAAAATTAATCAGTTATGAAAGTAGATGAATTTAAATGTTGGTCTGACTCTTATTGTGAATCTGTGCGTATGTGTAATATAGATACATATCTTTGTTCCCCAACAGGCTATATGGGAGAACCAGTTCTACTACCTGTTTGGGTTCCTGTTTCTCGTCTTCATCATCTTGGTGGTGTCCTGCTCTCAGATTAGCATTGTCATGGTTTACTTCCAGCTATGTGCTGAGGTGAGTACTGCTGGTCTCCGTAGCTGCCACTGCACTTATTGCAGAACATGGTGCGGTTGCATCCAGCCGCATGTGGTGTGGAGAAGCAGGTTCTACCAGCTTGACTTTTTATTCCCACAGCGGTGCACAGAGCTTGTTAAGTCACTTATATTAACAGCATAAACTTTTTGTGTGTTTTTTTACACACAAAAAATGCAATGATGTTATGCAAAGAGGCCATGAATGTTTGTTGGGATTGAGGTGAAGTTGTTCAGTCCTTGCAAAACTTTCTCCACAAAGATCCAAACCAGTGTGTACTTTTGTTAGTGTGGTCATTTCAGTGCAGTTGTCTACCTATACCGTACAATTATCTGATAGTTTTATCCAAAGGAACTTATGGCAGAGAGATATTTGATCCCTGGGATTTGAACCCATGACCTTTGTGTTGTTAGCACAATGCTCTACTTGAATTACAGAATAATTTGCAAACCGCCCCAGGACTTTTCATACATCCACGTCTCAGTGTAGCTTTGATACAGTGTCGTATTCGTTTCCTTACGTCGTGAAGCTTTTCTTCAAAAGCCTTATTCGTAGTCCTTGATAAGATGACTGAAAGCAGTTCCCACCCTATTGCATCTCCTGAGTACCACAAATTCAGCACAGAAAGACATGTTGTAATCCAGAATAGTGTAAACGCTGGAAGTTAATGAATATAATGACTGACTGGTGTAATTACAAGCTACACCCTTCCGCTCTCTAGGATTACCGTTGGTGGTGGAGGACCTTCCTGGTCTCAGGTGGATCAGCTTTCTACGTGCTTATCTACGCAATATTCTACTTCGTCAATAAGGTACTGTGACACAACCTATGGGACTAGTCCTACAATGGGGTCATTTACTTTTGTTTTACTAGTTGCAGTGGGCATGAGAGATGTGTGCAGAAGGAGCAGAGGCAGTATTTACAAAATTCGCAAATCTCGTTAGCATATAAAGTTACTTGAGAATTCCTTCTGCAATGCCATTTTCATTAAATTAGGTGTCATTTTAGCATTCTTTGGTCATGTTGTTTGGGTAAACGGCAATTCGTATGTTTTATTGTTTGGGGATATAAAATGGCAGCCGAAAGCCATGCAAGAAGCTCAGGTTGATACGGCCTTGTTCTTCCTTAATTTAGCCTTACTGGGTGTAACAAAGGCACACTATGGCAAAAATAAAAATGCATGTTCACACTGTACACAAATGTTTTGGTTTCCCCTTTTCCAGTGTACATACTTGAAGGGAAAAATGGTCTTAAAGGGGGGGGGTGGGCAAGAATTTGATCACAACATGTTGTCCTTCCAGGGTTCTCAACGCTACGTGTGAGAGACATTCTCTCTGATATAGGGTTATGTATCGTTTGCGTTTTTTTCTGGTACCACTACTAAATGGTGCCTCACCAGTATTTAACAAAAAACAAGCAGAAAACGAATTCCCATGACACTAAAGAATGGCTTATTTCTTAAGCTAATTAAATTTTGAATTGAATATATTGAATTGACCCCTTAAACATGAATAGATTTGCTGCCCCCCCTTTACACACAAATGTTTTTGAACATTTGTTGTATGTCCCAGTGTCTCAATTCTTTTGAGGGGAAAAACAGCCACACTTTAGATCATTTTAAATTTGGCCATTTTAACCATGTTCAAGGTAGCTACTAGCTAATGGTAGGCATCTGTTGACATCAGAGAAAATGTAACATTAACTAGCGATGGCGCATAAGGTTTAGTGATGCTTCTGTTACTCCTAGCACTTAGGGGTAGATATTTCATTTGCCAGGTCAGGCATTTAAGTGGCACTGAAATCTGCATCACAGTACCATACTGATCGTTTTGGTATCCAGCCCTACTCTGGTAGCTGCACTCTTATCTTAGGCGCTTATGATTAGGCTACATTCACATTACAATCCACATTGTTCAATTCCGATTTTCTTTGCTCAGATTGGATTTGCCTGTCTTGACATTTCACATTTATGATTGCTAGTAACTGGCATTTAACTGTAATGTGAATGCATCTGCCCTCCAAAACTGCATGCATGCACACATTGATACGTCTTGTCACAGCTGTAGCTCCCCTCGCTCGTTGTTCTGGTGCTGGCCGATGATGACAGGGCTCACACACGTTCTCATTCGGGTGACATGGCCATGATTCGGAAATGCATGCGATCTAGGACCACATATGATAGTGGCTCAAATCTCATTTGAAAATTGTGTCCACATAGCCCTGAAAATGTCAGATAGGAGTCACATTCAGGCAAAAAACTGGATTCACTTCAGGTTGGTAGTGTGAACGTGACCTCAGTTTCTTGAGTCGAAACTCCTGCTAGGCTATATACAAACCCAAAAGGACCTAGTGACCCAGGGGGATTAACATGCTTAAGTGCCAGTGTGAGTGGAGTCTGAGGGCTTGGCTGCTGACGGGTTGGTCTCTCGGTGGCTTTTGCAGCTGGACATCGTGGAGTTCATCCCCTCTTTGCTCTACTTCGGCTACACAGCCCTCATGGTGCTCTCCTTCTGGCTCCTCACCGGGACAATCGGATTTTATGCTGCTTACATGTTCATCCGGAAGATCTACGCTGCTGTGAAGATCGACTAAGCTGTCAAGGGCTCATCACCGGGCCAGGGCAATTTTTTTTTTCCTTCTTCTTGGTTTTTCTTTGTCTTCAGGTTACAGTTATATATTTTTAAAGCAAGCACTGACTTGTGTGTTTGTGGTAAGAGCGAAGATGCTTTGGTGGAGTGCCCCAGGAAGGAGAGAGCAGAAATGTCTTGTGGAACATGAGTTGACCCTTTCCTCAACTCCAGAAACACGGAGAGTTCTTCTGGACTAGAGACTTTGTCCTCTGTGTTTCCCGTGTTCACAAATCATGGGCCAAATTATCAGAATTTCCTTTTATTTTACTTATTTTCTTTTCTAAATTCATCTTTATGCTGGACATTGGTTTCGGATACCTGTTGTGAAGCTGTTTCCTTTAAAGATTAAGTTAACTTTTTAGGACTTTCTTTTATAGTTTAGAAACTGATAATTGGCTGTGGGCACAATTTGTGGTCTTGATGTGGTGAGTAATTATGAACGAGATTATACATGACAATATCATGGTAGCCAGGTTAATCATTTTTAAAGATTTGTTACTACGGACACAAAGTATTGTAGCACCTGAGTGGCTAATGACCTCTGACGTATAAGGAAGTTCTCCAGCTGTACAGTTTCTCTACTACGTTTCAAAAGAAAACGTGTTTTTTGCTGTTCGTCTTAACACATTAACTGCAACAGTATGTAAAATGTTATGTACACCACCAGTGGATACACTTTGTTTGTCTCTTGGAGTCTCTGTGGGACTCTTTGTGTTACGTAAAGGATCCAAATACAAGGGGCACTATGAATTTGTGCAATGTGCTTAATTTTGTTAATCAGATTATGCGTGGTTTGTCTGATTTTTTTTTTTTTTTGTTTTTTTGATTTGAGCATTTCATATGTTGAAAACTTTGATATTAAACCTAGATAAAGAATTAACATTTTTTTCTAATGAGGAATGGAGAACCGCTCTTTATAATGGCTAAATGACACGTTGACATCAATGGGACAATAATGCACACTTTAGTGACTATACAATTTTCTGCCATGTCGGGTACATGGAGAAGACTGACCATCCCCACTTGGATTTCCAGTCAGGTAGACCTCATAGTGTTACTGCAGGAAGTGCTCTGCTCAGAAGCACTGTGGATGTCTGGTAATTAATAAGAAAGCAGTTCTTTGATGAATGCCAAAAAATATAATGGACTGACACTCATTATTCATGCCTGTATGTTCAGCTCTGTAGGCTAAGCTCCTAACCGCAGATACTATGGCAATTAATGTTGAATGAATGTCGACGTTTGTAGTATGTTTTGATACCGTATTGTTTTACATCTACTATGAACTCTAACCTCAGAATACTGATCATTAGCATAGCAAGAGTGTTGTCCTTTTATATCGTAGCTCCTTTCATCTGGCAGAAAGCTGGTCTCAGTCACAATTACATCGACCCAATGCTACACAGTACACAGTCAGGCTTTGATGAATTGTATCTTGTCCTACACATTAAAAGGGATTGTTTACTTGGCTGGTTTGGATAGTAAACTTTGTAACATATTTCAGTTTATTATTGTTTTTTTTTTTTTTTTTTTTTAATCTATTGTAAACCGGACTGTTATCACAAGGACTCTTCCTAAAGCTGAGTCCTCCCCCACCTCCCAAACCTCCTCTAGTCATTTGATATCACCAAAGTTGTTCATACACATTTAAATTCTTACGGCATTTTGACATAAATTAAGTTGCTATATTCCTAGAAAACACTACCGCAATGTGCCCTTTTCCAGAGCTTTTTTGGGGACACCTCTTTTGGCCCCTGGTGGATGCAATGGAATTCATATTTACTTCAGCTTTGATGCACACAATTCACAGAATCCCAAGGTTGTGCCGCCTGGCCAACAGTCACATGCATTGTTCTCCAGCCCTCTGTTTGCATGTTGTGTTTTAGGGAAGTCCATATCTGAGCTCAGCACACAGCCAGTCAGTAGCAAATGAGGTGCCTAGCTGGCTGACCCTGTTTCTGTGACTGTCGCTGACCGTTGGCACTATTGCAAAGCATTCTGGGTAGCAAACATTCTGCTGTGCTCATGACAACTGAAAATGCTGAGTGCTGAGAACCATGACTGTGTCAGGGGTTGCAGAGGTTGCCTTGAGTGGGACGCAAGGTGGAAGTGACCTCCTGATACTAGTACTGGCAGGTTTGTGGCCCATGTTAAGTCTTTAATCTCTAGTTTTCATATATTTGATGCAGTTGCATTTCTGCTGTCATTTTCCTTCCCTCTCCCAAAAGCAGACTCGAAGAAAAGACTCGACTGGTACATGCATAAAGTATTGCTTGCAAATGTATTTAATTAATTGCAGTCCTTGTGCTGCATTTAAAATATCCCGAAGACACTCAGAATGACGCCTAATGTGTTTGAATGCTTTATGATCACCTACATGTTCTGCAATTCTGGTCCAGCTTTGCTCCTTATAGGTCCCTCGGCGCATCCCAGTTAGCTTGCTGCAGAAAAACTGCAACGGTTGTAAGTAGGTTTAAAACCATTGGCGTGCATCACATCTACATTTAAACCACGTTTCTTCTGATCAGTTCTAACGAGCATGGTTAAAACCAGCATTCTAAGTTTACCACTGTTGTGGTACACCTGTGGGCTTTGCTTAGATAGGAGTTGAGAAGTACGGGCACTCTTAATTCCATGATTAGAAAAGTTGCTGTCCAGCTTGATAAATCAGATATAACATTCAGGGCTGTGGAAATTAGAAAAAAAAAATGCAGACACACTTTTCTTGGGAGTGTGTGGTTCACTGGATGCGTGTATTAATGTAAATAACGCTTTGTATTATGGCATTTAGCTGTTCTTGGGTGCATTATGTACCAAAACACGTCATTGTTTATATCAGACAGCATGGTTTTTTTTTTTTTTTTTAAATCCTTTCCCCGTTTTAAGAATGTCCAGTTCTACAATGTATGAAACAATAAAAGTGCCGATAAATAGTATTTGCGGTCCTGTTCCCTAAATTATTAGCTTCCCTGTGAAAGTGTATGTGTGGTAAACGTTCCTCCTCTTGGGTGTCAGTGAAATATGACAAAACTATGAAACCGTAGTTGTCTTTTAATCATTAACAACACATTACAAGTCAAAGGTACAATGCACTGTACAATAAGTAAATAGGTTTGTTGTAAGGTCTTTTCTTTGGATTAACCAATATACAAATCTGTCATTTTACATTGCAGCAACTGATTGCATGTGAACTGTAACAAAAAGCAGACATCCTGTCACCAAAGCTCTTTTGTACAATTCTCCCTGTACTTGATAAACTTCATGCTATAAAAAAAATAGTGTAGGGTGAATGCAAATATTCCATTTCTCCGTTTTTCACTTTTCTCTAGCGGTGGCAGTAATAAAGAGGACACTAAAAGTAAAAGGCTATGTTACTAAAGATACATACAAAGCTTGGAATGCAAGACTTACATTTTGCTAAAAATATATAAAACTACTCATGGATTTTTTTTTTGTTTTCCTGACTAGACAGTACCCAGCTTCTCAGTAAAGCAAAAATGGATTTCTTTCATTAATCCTTCTTCAGACGCACGTGCTAATTATTCCCTTAAGTTTGCACCTACTAGCATGTTGAGAACTGAGGAGATAAGTGCGGGCCTAGGAGGCACAGTGACTTGAAACTGAGCAGAAGCGAGATAGGTGATGGATGCAGAGGTGCTTCCCACCCCCCAGAAGACATGCGAGAGGTCAGGGCAGGCGAGAGTTCGACTGACAGGCACTGTGTTCACACCAAGTTTTGCCTGAGTCGTGAGGGGGACACCTAGTGGCTGCACAGTGTAACGGATCAGCCCTGATTATACAGCCCTCTCTCAGCACCATGACTGAAATGTACAAGCTTCTGCAGACTGATTTCACTCTAGGTTTTATGCTGCCACAGAATTCAGTGCTATGGGAGTACTGGGATGGGACCCCCCCTCCACTAAAAAGACTCTGACCTATCAATATGACAGGCGACGAAACACTTCTTTAAACTACACGTAACACGTCCTTCAGTCTCAGGTTTTTCATTATTCTGTCCCATCAGGACAACACTGGAGGCTGTAGGAGTGTCAAAGTAGTTTTTATTAAGGAAGTTTTTTTTTATGATGGACAGATTGAAGAGAATAAAAAAAAAACCTGTGAAAGTTTCACTTTCAGTGTTGAGCTGTACAACAAAAATGCACCTCCTTTCAGTGTTACACTCTCTAGCAAAGACGACAAAAAGAAAAAGGACGTCAATGTGGGTGGAAATATACCCTGCAATGTTTTTAAATATTTATCTGTAAATCAAAAATACTCTTCTTATATTTGAGGAGGCATATTTCTGTAAACACGATTCTTGTTTTTTTTTTTTTTGTTTTGTTTTTTTTTAATGGCAGACAATATATACTGCAAATTGAATGAGTCATTTTAAAAGAAGTGTTTCACGGTAGAAGATGTTGTGGTAACAACACACCGATTTTTGCGGCACTAACATGCTATCAACTATTAGAGCTCTGACGGTTAATTCAGAGAAGCTATGTTCTCCAGGGTGGCTGCATGGGAACCAAATACAAATATTAGTGAGGTCTATCAAAATACTGTTATTCTTAAAACATACAAAGATTAATTAAATCTACACAAACTAATGGCAATTACATGAACAAAATCAATTACACTATTTAAAACAACAACGATTGAATTTTATAAGAAAAACAAACAAATACTCTTTTTAAAGGTTTGAAAGTGCTAAGATTCAGATAAGCTCACAGAAACCCAGGGAGGAAAAACTGACCAACAACATGACAACAGCTTTTTTTTTCTTTCTTAAATAAATATTCTTTTTGAGGAAAAAAAAAAAAATCAAAATACTGCACTATATTTGACTCAAAAGTACAAACCATTCATATAAAATAATTTGATCTCATGATTATTCTCAGGACTGTGTTTAAATTACATTTTCATTAATCATGTTTAATTCATTATATTATGTCAGGGCTGCATTGTAAATAGGGAAGAAAAATATATATTTCACCTAAATCTTAGTATTCAGGATAGATGCACTAACTGTCATATTTTCGGATCGACAAAAATTTTGAAAGTGAAGCCCCAGTGGATCTTTTTGGTCAGGTAAACAACGCACACGAAAATAGCTGAAATGCCCGCTGTTTTCTGCAACTGGAGTATCCCTCCAATCTCTCAGTGTGTCAGCTATCTTACTCATATTCTGATCTCCAAACTCTCACTACAAACATGTACATTTGCAGTCAAAAATATGACCGCTAAGTATTTCGGAGATGATAGCTAAAGGAATGACGTTACTGGGTTTCAATTGCAATTATTTCCAGTTTCAGGCGAATACACTGTGTCAAATAATATTGCTTAAGACCAAGTACATGTATGTTTAAGTATGACACTTTTGGTGCACTGTGAATGGCGTTTTTTTTTTTTCTTTTTTTTTGCCGAATTATAAAATACATTTGATCGCAAGACCAAGTGTTTGCTGACTTACTTAAATAAGCGATTGTGCAAATTGTAGTTTCTTCTCCCCAGGTTTTTGGTAAGAAACAAATTAATGAGGTGATGCGTTGTGTTGTTACGAGGTCCTGTTGCAATAAACAGTAAAGAAAATATATATAATACAACAACCAAAAAAAAAGCAATATTCCTATGAGGCGTCACATGCTTTGAATGTCAAAGACCAGGTCAATGTCTCTTTGTTCTTCTTCTCTTTGAACCTATGAAGCAGCTACTTACTTAATGGATAACGAGCAATCTGAGATACAGAGATGTGCACAACTTTTCAGCCTGGTGTCCCCAAGACTGAAAGTCCTTTTTTTTAATTATTATTTTTTTAATAGTGGTCTACAGTTAATGACAACCATAGCGAAGAGCAGCAACAGATATTTTTTTTGTGGTGGAATATGAGGGACGTCTCCCTTTTGCTGATTGGGGACAGATGTGCCACTGATACGACGAAGGGGCAGCAGTTCTGTCATAAGCCAGCTTCTTCAGTCCCGCATAAATACAGGCAAGACTGAGGTTTGAGTCTTGAGTAAATGTATGAACAAAGCAAATAACAGTGCTTCCTAGTCTGGCACGTCAACACGTCTGTGAAAGAGATTAACATCTTACGTTGTGTTTACTTATCAGAGGGCGGTGCATCTCTGGGGCACCATGCTTCTTAAACTAATTTAGAAAACATTAACCAACAACCTGTGTAAATTGGGCAATGTGCCCAGGCTGTCAGGGAATGGGGAATACAAAGATTGTGACATGTAGGTCGTTATTTCCATTGTTTCGCTCAGCCCATTCTAATTTATAATACCACTATGTTGCATTTGTCAATCCACAATCCAAAACTCTATTTTAGCTCATAAATGAACAGCTACGGGACAAAACCAATGCTAATACAGAAAGCTAATACTTCATCCATTTCTGATCAGGATAATGCAAGACACGAAATGTAAACCTGCCAGACATTTAAAAACATCAGCAATTTCTTGTAATAAATCTACCTAATTTACCCTTTAATGAAAAGCACTTATAATATGTGTAAATATATATATATTTATATATATATATATATATATCTATATATAGATAGATATATTTTTATCATTGAATTTCGTACACTGCAAAAATGTTCTTTCACAAGTCATAATTGTCATTGTTATCTTTACTATTCACATATGTCAGGGTTATTATTACCATGAGCATCTAAAAACTGCCTAAAACATTAGCTTTTTTCTGAAAAAGTTAACATTAACTTAAAATGGGGGGTTCATGAAGTGGGGTCTGTTACCATAGAGACATTTTTAATTTAAAAATTAGTGCTGGAAGGAAGACTGATGATTACAATTAAACGACGGTTTTGGATATCAGGACTTTCTTTGAAGCTTGCCCTTGTTCCTGTGTGTGAGAGCGGTATTAAAACCGTCTTTTTGGCTGTGTTTATTTGGTCAGTTGCGTTTTTTCGTATATGAACCAGATGTTTCACGCTGAGCGGCGTAATTGGCACGGTTCTGCGGTTCTTGTCCAATTCAAGCAGTTGAAGTGCCTCCTTATGTAAAAGTGCTTCTTTTTACAAGAACAAAACTCACAGTTTCACATCCTGTCCATTACTGGGATTTGCGCTATTTGCAACGGATAACAGCAGAGACATCTGCTATATTTATACAAGCTTACTTACACCTGTAAACGCTGCTTTCTTTAAGGATTGCCTATCCTCCTTGCCTATTCCCAATTCAGTGCAGCACCGTTTGTAATGAAGCCAGAGTGCATTGCAGGAACAAAATCGCACTGGCCTGAAAAGAGTGAATATATAGGCACTCCTTGTGTGTTCTGTTACAATAACTTCTAGCTATTTATCACAGTTAAGGGGTCTACACAGCCCCACTGAGGATAGCTCATAGTACCTGTTATTATTTTATCAGTTCTAAAACTGCAATTGTCAATGATCTCTCCTTACAGTTATTTGGCTTAAAGAATAAACGGCGCTATGTTTGAGTACATAGGAGCAAATGTTGCTCAGATTACGCAAAGTTAAAGTTCGCAAGGCACGTTCTGAGGTGAGATAGCTGGCCTTGACGTCGTTACTTCATTCCTTCACTAATTTTTCATGGCTCTCTGCATGGATTCATGGATAACTACAAGCACATGTGGACGCAGGCGGGGTGGAAGGGATACAATGTAGCTCATTTGATTTCATATCTGGAAAAGTAAAACGAGTATAATGCAATTAACTATTTCCTGGACAGAAAAATTATGTGTGAGCTTTCCTTCCTCTCTTTATTATTGTTGCGAAAACAGACTTGCGGTACCATGACTACTGATTCACTGATTATGCCAATCAACTATGACACATTTATGGGAATGGAGAGGGAGTGTTTGAATAAACTGAGATGATGGCGATTAACAGACCGGAAACCAAACGGTAGAGAGGAAGCCTAAATCGAAGCGTCTCGCGTTTAAGTTCGTTACATCTAGTTTAGCTTTCTCTGGGCTCAATCATAAGCATTTGTGCGCTTAAATTAAGGCTTCTAAGTGTTCAAGTGTTTCGACCCCTGAACCCAGGGGGGCGTGGCCCTCACTGGAAGGCCTGGTGGAAGCGAGGGAGAGTGGTGGCACTGAGGCTGGTGCTGAATACTGGAGGGAGTGAGTGCAGGGGCCCCAGGCCGAGGCCCCCGCTGGAGCCCTGCGACTCCTGAGGTTGCGGTTGCAAAGAGGTATGTGGTGGAGCGTGGGGGTCGGCCATGTGGGAGGAAGACGAGGAGGAGGAGGACGAGCTGGAGGAGGTGTAGCCCATGACCAGGCCGCCAGCGCTCATGGGGGGATTGTAGGGGGGCAGGTTGAGTGGCAGGAAACCCAGAAGGTGGGAGAAGTCCATGTTAGCAGCACACAGAGACTCCGCAATGACGGCCGGGCTTTTGGACAGGAGGTGCTCCCCACTGAGATCATCTGGCAGAGCCTGCTGGTGGTCAAGACCCTCTTTAGCTGGGGAGCCACCGAGGGTCTCAGCCTGCGGGGGCACAGGCAGCCCACTCTGCAGATCCATCAGGAAGCTCTCCATCTCCACCTTCAGGGGCTTCTCCAGTAGATATGAGGTAGATCCAAGCTGATACTTAGGAAGGGGTGGCTGGGGATGCTGTGGTTGCTGCTGCTGTTGCTGCTGCTGGGATGAGGGGGAAGCATGGTGGTGGTGGTGGTGGTGGTGATGGTGATGATGATGGTGGTGGAGAGGGGAGGGGGATTCCATGTGGCAGCCCATCCCCATGGCGGCGGACAAAGGCCCCGACACCAGGGAGTGGTGAGGTGCCCCGGAGTTGGACATGGCCTGCAGGTGGGGGTTGTACATGCCCATGGGGAAGGCTCCAGGGAAAGGCTTGGCCAGCATGGAGTCCTTAGAGGGACCCACACACACCATGGGACTGAGCTCTTCCTTGACGGCGCAGGGAGGTGATCCAGAGCCCAGGAGGCCAAGCAGGTCAGGCGGCTCGGCTTTGATCTTCAGCAGCTCCTGCGAGTGGCTCTTCTTCACGTGCCGCGTCAGGTGGTCCTTGCGGCCGAAGCGCTGGGCACAGTATTGGCAGAGGAAATCTTTGCGGCCCGTGTGCACCACCATGTGGCGCCGGACGTCCTTGCGAGTGTAGAAGCGGCGGTCGCAGTGGTCACAGGGGTGCTTCTTCTCCTTGGCGCCGCCGGAGGACTTGCCCGAGTGGCTCTTGAGGTGCTCCAGCAGCACGGGGGTGCTCTCGTAGCTCTGCAGGCACACCTTGCAGGTGAGGTCGCCGCTGGTCGCCGCGTGCATGGCCACGTGCCGCTTGTAGCCCAACTTGGTGTTGTAGCTCTTGCCACACTCCTCGCACCTGAAGGCCTCCTTGTTTGGGTCGTGGGTCTGCAGGTGGTTCTTCAGGTGGTCCTTTCGGTGGAACATCTTATCACAGAATGAGCACTGGTGGGTCTTCTGTGGAGAATGTGTGGCCATATGCCTAAAGGGAGACAGATAACATGGTTGTCGATACTGCCACCAAATTACCAGGGGTTGTTTATGAATACCAGGAATGCACAGATGTTTTTGGTAAGAAACAAATCATTGATAATTAATTTAGTAGTGGTCTGCAGTTAGAATCATAGTGAAGAGCCACAACAGATAAATTTTTTTGTGGTGGAATATGAGGGACATCACTCTTTCGCTGTTTGGGGACAGATGTGCCACTGTGATATGACGAAGGGGCAGAACTTCTGTCATAAGCCAGCTTCTTCAGTCCCGCATAAATACAGGAAAGACAGGTTTGAGTCTTGAGTACATAACAGTGTTTCCTAACCTGACACGTTAGCAAGTCTTGTGCTTACTTATCGGAGGGCTGTGTAGCTCAGGGGCACTATGCTTCTTAATAATGTTTCTCAATAACAAGACCACAAAGATCGTACTTGTGTCTAGACCAGACCGGTCTTGCTAACTAGCCTCCAAATTTGGGGTGAAATGAATCATGGGATTGGTCTCGTTTGGCGAGGATGCAACCGATGTATCCAATACTGGGCAATACTGACATCCGGGGATTTTTACTGTCCTCTGTACTTCTGTGCTGGTGCTGAATAGTTCCTCCCCCTCTCCTCTTCAGCACAAAATGTGCTCATCTTCTTCTAGTATGATGTTTAACCATTTACCTAATTTAATTAAATTAGAGCCACGTTCTTCTTGCAAACATCCCTGACACCAGATTATTAGCAGAATATCACACTAACATATGACCAATATAATGACATATTGTGTAATGATATGTTCTTATTACTAGCAAGGGAGGCACAGCAGCGTTTATCCACCCATCTAATACACACTCCTGGCACACTTACCAACCTGTACAATTTACAGAATTACTGGATGGATCAACTGGCAATGTGTAGGCCAGTAAATGCGTTTTAATCTGAATGGTGCTGGTCACGACACATAACTCTGAAAGTGCACCCATTAATCTGTTACACATTCCAGTGTCACTGTGCATGACCTTTCCACACCAATTAGTTGGCTAACTGTATTTCACGTATATCTTAATGTCCATATCATCAAATGTCATATATATTATATTTTTTTATGTCCATTTATAATTTCTTTCTCATTTGCACTATGACCCACATTTTCCATGACATAACAGTAAGAACCATAACAGATACACTGATGCATATTAGGATGCCTGGAGGGGTCATGGCAAGGGCGTATATTTGCTCTGGACATTGGTGGGGACCTATGACTAAGTGGATTAAATTATTGGTGGGGACATTTCAATGGTCGGAGGA
>JAODKM010007504.1:0-23055 GCA_026780845.1 Petrocephalus sullivani
AAATGTCCCCACCAATAATTTAATCCACTTAGTCATAGGTCCCCACCAATGTCCAGAGCAAATCTACGCCCTTGTATGTGCACGTTTACATGGTTTTAGTCATTTTCTTTGAATTTTAAGGAACTGCTGCATAGATTCGTTTCGTTCCAGTAAAGCAGAAACGATGATGATTCAGTCCAAAAAGTTTCTCTGGAAAATAAAGCAAGGTGTTCTCCAAAATATGTTGAAATTGCTGATGTTTAATGCTTACGAGTGCAAATCTAAGTGCCTTGAGTTTCAGTCTTTGTATCACTCTGCAAATGCAATAAAGCGCCCAGATGCTGATGAAACGAACTCCTACTGTCATAAGCAGAATTTAGACAAATGTGAACTGCCATCTGCGTAACCCACAATGGCTACTCTTGGCCTTGAGCTGGTTGTTTTTGTTTTTTTTTTTGTCAAGCTTTGTGGAAAGTTTTTCTGTTTTGGGCTACTCCAAATGCTGAGCTCCAAAACTGAGGAGAAGTTGAACAGAATTCAACAACACAAATGTCCTATTAACGTTTTCCTGCGGATAAGCTTGATCCCCTCATACAGAAGTGTTAGTGATGTCTCTTTTTGACATGGTTGGGCTCCATTTTTGTAGTGTGCCGCAGACAACGTGCCAACTCCACCTTTCTGGGGAGTATTTAAGCAGCCTGTCCTTGCACTCCGTTATTATCCATCTGTCCATCCCTCTTCCATCTGCCTATCCTGGTCAGGGAGTTTCATTATTAAAAGAATATACAATTATTATACAAACTCTATACAAAGTCACTGAGACCTTCTGCCAGATGAGTTACCTCGTAATATCTCTCTCACTGTTTGATTTGATTTCTTGCTTGTCGCTGAAATTATTTTAATACTTGCATGGCTTGAATTTAATAATACTAATAATAATAATAATGAAGAATGGGTTTGTCTTATAGCACTGAATGTAGTTAAGTATGTCTTAATTATCAAGAATTTTATGAAGGTTTTAGCAGTCCAGGAAGACATTGTGCTTGCTTGTTCTATCTCATCTAGAGCTTACTGAATTCACTAGTTTTCCGGAACAAGTCCACATTTCCTCAGAAGTACAGTGATTCCGAAACATGGAGAATCTCCCGAGTCACAGCCGCCGCAGCATCACACTGCTTGCTATCTTCTTCTGGAGTAATTCCTTGCACGTGTTGTGACATACTCTCGGCTTCAGAAGGTCCTCAGCATGTTTCCCATTAGACTGCCTCTTATGCAAACATCAGGCCGTGCAAATATGTCGAACAACTGTAAACTGTGTTGAACTAACATGAATTTGTGGAGCACGAAATAGCCTAGCTAGTCCTGAACACAAACTTTAATGGTACTGACCCAGTTCACTGTGGTCAGTTGGTCCGACTGTAAAAAGAAAAGTTTGTTAAATATATTTATTTATCTAGTCGGAAGATAAATAATCAACACAAGAATGCCTGATGACCGTCAATAGAAGATGCTTTAAATAAAGATTCCCCCCCCCCACACCTACTGATTTTGTATAAATTTAAATCAGGCAATGAAATAGTCAAGTTTCTATATGAAACATGTAAAGCAGGTAGTCTGTTTGTGGATAAATGCTTGTCAATTAGAAATGTAGCCTCTTGAGTAAAATAAAAAAAAACTAAACTAAAAACTAAAGCTAGGTAGAACCTTTTTTGGAGAGTTATCCACAGCTGTTACATACATGTTGTTATGCGATGGGAATAATGCTCACTGTCAGTTTGACTGTTCTTTCTGGCAATGATAAATAAAAGCTTCTCTGTCAGACTCTCCCATTGACACTGAACTTTCACCACTGAAGGTTTACAGGAGATGTCAAGGACTATGGAATATTTTTACAGGTAGAAATTGACAAGGTTCTTATTGAAATCATTGCATTTGGTTAAAAAGCTCTGCTCGGATATGTATAGTCAACGACAAAAGAAATGCAGTGATGGTGTGACATTCGGAGCCAATGGCATGATGTTGCCTGATACCTGTGGTGCTTTAATCCTGTTTTGATACCACTTATGTGTAGATCGAAAATCCCCTTCTGAGCTCCACATACCTGCATGTTTACACAGAGTTATACAGCCCTGTAACTCTACCAAATGCCGAGTGGAGAGGTCTGAGGGAGGCTGGGTCCATCATTGGCAGAATTAAGAGGGCAGGGGGCTCGCTTGAGCTTGTAATGGGTACCATGTGCTACTCTTTTCATTATGCACTCCATCCAGTAGTGACCTAGTACAGTTTAAGCACCTGAGAGGGAGAAGCCAAGGGCTCCGATTACAGGCGTGAGTCTGGAATGACCCCTGAGCGCCGCTGGTATTGGCACATGCTAATTCTGATTGACGTCGCGTCTAACGTTTCAGCGGGGAGGCCGAGTGTATTCATAGTCATTCGGACTGACATTCCAGTGACAGGGGAGGATAACCTGGGGCAGGGTCAGAAGTCTGCTGGGAGAGATGTCCTTTGGAGAGAAGGAGTGTCAAGCGGCCATGAGAGATGCTTGAGGACCCTAACCCTAACCCTATATCATGGGTGTCATTTTTACTCTTTGCTTATGAAGTACATTCCTTTATCAATTCATTATAAAATAGATTGCTTGGTCATAGAATACTGGAGTACTTGCTTATGTGACAGCATTGAAATTATGTAATGGCTTTTTAACTGAGTATTATTCAGCAGTATAGTGGTGCGTGCATCAGCATCAGCTGTTATTTTTGGTCCTAGTGAAAAATGGGCTCTAAGGATCAGGGAGATTACTGGTTTATTTCTGGTCAACAATAATTGCTGATATATTTAACTGATGCTGAACCGATTGTGCTGAGACAGCTATTGAGGTTTAAACCCAACATATGAAGTGGATGATGCCACTATATGCAGATCAAAAAGTTCATTTATTTTAGTTGCTTACAAGATGCCTTTTTCAGTGCAATGGACATGGTTTCTACTATCAGCACAGCTACATATCCACCTGATTGCTGGCCAGATGCATGGCGCACATGCATCACTGGGAAGGTGTTTGATGCATGGTTGGCTGCGTGGGATCTGTGCATGCCTCGATGCATGGGTTTCTTGCACGACTGGCTGCAGGTGAATGCATGGCTGCCTACTATGGGCTTTTTGTGGGATGTGAGTGACTGCCAATTTATGACAATAATCCACAACTGATGCTACATTGAACAGTAGCAGCTCCTGAAATAGTTATATACACAATTTTTTGGCTTGTTTTTGCTATATCTTCACAGTGTTTTTTTCAGCCCCACTAGATATATTGATAACATTTTTAATGTTATTTACTTATATATTTTAAACAATATTTTTTTCTGACCCCAGGCCTATTTAGAATAATGCTTTCCTACGTCAGTCTATAGGCTTGCTAATACCTTTTAGCAAGATGGAGCCTTTTAGCAAGATTAGCAACACTGAAGCCTGGCTGCATCAGGTAATCGACAGCTAGTTCTTTGAATTTCAGTACAGCACCTGATACTGCAGTGTCGAATTGGCCAAGACAGTCAACAAAACACAGGCTAATGACCTTTAACCCCTATTAAACTTTCTGGGGAGCTTTAGTGACTCAGAGCCCTGTACACTCAAGGCCCCTGTGTCACTCAGTGAGTTTTGGATCTATGCCCTTGTCTGTGAAGGTTATTGGTTCAGATCCCATGTCCGGCAGAGTAACCCTATCACCACTGAGTTCTTGAGCAAGGCCCCTAACCCCGACTTCTCCAAGGACTGGCTGTTCTACGCTCTCGGACCCCCCCCACACGTACTTGTTACTTTGGGTAAAAGCATCTGCTATATAAATAAATATAATATTAGTTCTTAGATAAATGTAATTGGAAAAAAATTACAATCCTGCAGAGACGTTTTCATATGACCATCTGTAGGGTGCTGCAGTCATGTGAAACTCTTTTATTGTACGGACAGATCATTCAGACCTTTCATAATGTAAATGCGTTTTTACTCTGTCTGAAATGCTCAACCAGTTGAGGTACCGTGTTGCTATATTTGATCAATAGCTTTTAGAAAGCAGTCACTTTCGTCTGCACACGCAAATGAATCGTTCCTAAGGTCAGCAGGGACCTTCTCCAGAAAGGACCGCCACCGATTGTGGCGGTCTCCATGCGAGTCGTCCATCGGTCTCCGTGCGAGTCGTCCATTGGTCTCTGTGCGAGTCGTCCATCGGTCTCTGTGCGAGTCGTCCATCGGTCTCTGTGCGAGTCGTCCATCGGTCTCCGTGCGAGTCACCCATTGGTCTCTGTGCGAGTTGTCCATTGGTCTCCGTGCGAGTCGCCCATTGGTCTCCGTGCGAGTCGCCCATTGGTCTCTGTGCGAGTTGTCCATTGGTCTCCGTGCGAGTCGCCCATTGGTCTCCGTGCGAGTCACCCATTGGTCTCTGTGCGAGTTGTCCATTGGTCTCCGTGCGAGTCGTCCATCAGTCTCGGTGCGAGTCGTCCATTGGTCTCTGTGCGAGTCGTCCATTGGTCTCCGTGCGAGTCGTCCATCGGTCTCCGTGCGAGTCATCCATCGGTCTCCGTGCGAGTCGTCCATTGGCTCACACCGCAGATGATTTGCAGGCATCTTTAAAGGACCCCTTGGGGCTTCCAGGTACCTAAGCTTTGGAAGGCGCCTCGGAGTCCGCTCTGCAAACAGGCAAACAATCCCTGTCTTTGTGCAGTTTGTTCTCCAGGTGGGGGGGGGCTTCCATGGAGCCTGACCCCAGTGGGCCTCTTGTTAGGGTGGGGTGATTTTCCATGCACAAATTGCTGCGTGAGGACAGTTGGTTATGTGTGCGACTTAGAACGTAAATTATCAGGATAGTTTCTGTTAATATAAACAGATATTCTTTGTGCCCTTTTCATATGCTAAGGACTGAAAAAATATATATTTAGTTCTGCAAATGGATAATCTTATTCCAGTAGTCACCATCGTATAAGCATCTATAACAAATATATAATGTATTAATATAGTCAGAAATTCAAGCCTATTCATTTTTTTCTGAATTTCAAAATCAAGTATAATGTCATGTATAATTCAAGTGCAAAACCAATCCCGTGTTGCAATAACTGTTTAGCCCATTTAGGTACAGTACTGTGTCTCTGCTTCAGGAACTTTCATGTTACTTATCACAGAATGCTACCTTGTTACACGGGTCCTTGGCTCTTTGTCCCTTAACCATTCTTCCAAGCAACTTGAAGCTCTCTTGTGCCACAAACTTGCTGAGGAGCAGTGTAGGTGACGTCACTCACAAAAGTAATCCAAAGTGAATCCAAGCTCAGGTCCGGAAAGTACAAATCTAGACCAACCAATGAGTTGAGCATAAAGAGTCACAGTTACAGAGTCCTCAACTGGTTTTACTTTTGTGAGTAACTTCCCCAACATTGCCAAAGAAGTTCCTCATAACGGCCCAATTTATTTCACTGCATAAAGGTTCCATTTAAATAATATCATTCTCCTTTAAAGCAAGTCAGTTCAGGTCCAGGTAGCCAAGACCTCACTCCTAATTCTGCTCATATCACATTCTGTTACCTTGGATCCATCCCAAACCAGGAGAAGAGCTTCCCCACTGGGGAAATACAAATGCAATAAGCAGATATACCTCTGCTCCAGAGCCCATGAGCTCCACGGCACCTGGAAACTGGTCCTTCTTCTGCTAGCTGCTAGACAGCTTGTCCTGCCACTCGGGAAACTGGAGGCGCACAGCGCTTGAATTATGTGCCTCCACTTCTTTGTTTTGTTAGAAATCCATGGCTACCGTCATTGCTGATGTTAGGGGGAGCTTTGACTTGCCGTCTGTTTTGATAATCGGTTGACGCTCTTCCTTGAGCTGACGATGTTGTGAATTGTGGATGAGTCTCTGCACGTATGGCGTGCCTTGATATTTTCAGATAACCTCCACACTGCGCTTTGATTATAATACTAGCTCCGAATTCCAGTCTGGCCCAAGTCCTTGGATTAACTCCCAGGGATGTGCTTTTTTTAATGTTCCACATTTTACAATCAGCTTAATTCTGTCCCATTGGGTCTAATTTTAAATGATTTCCAGATTTGTCATACTGTGGAAGTATCGTCTGGAGGTTGTATCACAAGGAGGGGCATTGAACCTCGTAATCATGAAATGAGAGGAAGTCAGGAAACAGCTGTGTAATCGAGGGTACGCTTTGTTTGATCCAGTGATTTAGCGCATTTGAGGCTAAATTGTAATTAATTCCCATTGCATTCCAGGGCTTCAACTTGTTCCACACAGCATAAGGCATCAATACTAACTCCTTTGTGCAGGAGGAATTTAGCTAAATAATATCCTCTCCTCCACTGTCTACCGGAATTCTGTCCGGTCTCCCTTTCCTGTTTCATGCACATTTCTGTATACGTGATGTACTGATGGGTTGCCAGGTGCCTTGGGTTGCCAGGTGCCTTGGGGAGACTGTTGTGAAACACGCTCCAGAAGATTAATTGAATTGAATATTAGTGATGGTGGCCTTTTCCATGCTGAGGCCTGGCCGCGCTCACTTAAGCACGGAGGAGTGGCACATTAGTAGTGTTTCTACTGTATTTATTCAGCTGGACGTTATGCTGGAGCCACTAGGGCTTAGTGTCTTTCTTGGA
The DNA here is from genome assembly GCA_026780845.1 of Petrocephalus sullivani. Taxonomy (NCBI): domain Eukaryota; kingdom Metazoa; phylum Chordata; class Actinopteri; order Osteoglossiformes; family Mormyridae; genus Petrocephalus; species Petrocephalus sullivani. The sequence goes on from JAODKM010007504.1 coordinate 6,625, forward strand.
GATGATACGGTTTCACTAGAGCAGTAGGATCCCACCGGACACTCGGGGGGGGGGTTGCTTAATTTTCAAAAATGAGGTGTGTGTGTGTCTGTGCGTGTGCGTATATATATTGTTTTTTTACAAACCACTTGTTCCCGCATAAAAAAACATCAAGCAACCCACCAGCAGCACCTAGTCCGTGACAAGTTTGCAGAGCAGAAGTGGGCCCCTGCTCTCCTGGGAACCTGATGCCTCTCACCCATGCACATCCTTAGCCACTGCTCCTGCCTCCTGCCGGGAGCCGTGTGCGTGCCTCTTTGCCCCTCCCCCCCATCTCCCCACTTTGTTATTGCCCCGTTGGCTGGAACCCCCTCTGAATGGAGCTCTTTCAGCACCATGTGCCCGCAGCTGTACAAAGGTCGCCTGTTCACATGACCTTCAGGTGAGTGCTGGCAGCGGAATCTGACGTCTCTCTGCTCCCCTCCCCCATCCAGAGTTTCGTTTGTCCCATTCAGAAACGCCAGTGTATACTCCAAAGCAGTGTTACCCCAATCCGGTTCTCAGGGAGCCGCAGACAGTCCACGTTTTCCTCCCTACCAGACAGTCTACATTTTTGCTACTGGCAGCCAGGAGGGAGCAAAAATGTGGGCTGTCTGGGGGTCCCCAAGGACCAAGTTGAGAAACACTGCTCAAAGAATGGAGGGGGGGAGGTGTAATGGGGGGGAATGGAAATATTTTCCATTCCTAGCCATGTCTGGTCTGGGTGTGTTTGAGAACAATGGAGGATAACGTGATTCATTAACATGGGCTTCACATACCAGCATGCCCAGCATTTCAGACTGGGCATTATATAATTTTTTTTATATTAAATTTTATTCATTTTTATTCATGCTCAGATGAAGAACATTGTGGCCAGAACTGGAGAAAAATAGGATTGAAAACATCTTTTGTTTTTCTCTGTTCAGATCGCTTTCTGTATCCTAAACAGTTTAGATGCATATCCATGCCACAAAGCGACTAGTATGTTTTTTCTGTGCCGTTTTCAGTCCGTTTTACTGCCAGGCTTGTAAACATTCTTGATATGTTTCATATGCACTTCCTGACCTGGCACAGCTGTCCAGCTTTATCTGGCCAACCAATGACTTCGTTTTTGGTTCAGTCAGAGAATATCAGAAAGGACATTTACATATAAAAGGACACTAAGCGACTGCATGTTCAAAACAGGAGCCAGGATAAGATGATTTTACTTTAGACTTGATCTTTTTCCATGAAGCATTCCATAACGGACGAGCACATTTCCAAAACTCACTCAGCCCATGATTTGTAGTTTCTGAGATGAGACCGCCAGTGACCTAAAGTCAGGCTTTTGCACTCTGTTACATTATTATAAAACCGAGTTTAAGCAATTGTGAAACAACTTATTTATTTGTGGCAAAAGTATCCTCTTAAAACGAATTAAATACTGAACCAAGATTAACTGATGTAATTATTGGGGTATGGCAAGGTCCCATGTAACTGCCACTTAAGATTCATCGCCACAGTCATTGCTACTAAAAATATTTATTCTAGAGGAGATATGTAAAAAATGTAAATAAATGACGTTTATGGTGAAAATGATTTCACTGCCACTTAAAGCAAGACAATGTGGTAATGGTCCTGAAGTAATGACTTGGGAAATGGATAACAGATGATGTTAGCTTCCTTGTTTTGACAATATGTATGATGCTGAAGACATTTATTTATATTAAAAAAAAGATTTCTGGACAAGTTGGAATGGTCATTTATCAGCAAAGACACTTATTCTGGATGTGCCACCACAAAAATTAAAAATGATGTGTCTTCCTTAACATTTATGGAAACATGTGGTTCTGCTTTTTTCAGGATTAAACAGGTTTCCTGGGCAGAGATCTGCAGCTCCTAACTAAATTCACCTGAAGCTGGACTGTATGAGGGAGCTTTCGTGTTTTTGGGACAGTTTCGCTAGCTTTCCACTCTGCTCTTGGTAGAATCCCTCATCTAGCTCTCGACTTCGTCAGCATTCTGAGCTTTAGATCGGTGTGCTTTCTTTTATAGGGTTATCACCTATGAATGCTGCCCAGGCTATGAGAGGATACCTGGAGAGAAAGGCTGTCCTGCAGGTCAGATGATGCCAAATACAGTCTTCTGAAGCTATGCCTGGGTGGTACCTCATTTTTCAAACCATGATACCATCCTGACCCATCACATGGTATATGGAATTTCAAGGGTATATTGAAATCATCAATATTTGCAGAGCCAAAATAGTGAGATATATCAAAAATACCGCGTATGACCGCAATGCCGCCCAAGCCTAGCTGAAGACGCCCCTAAAAACAGCAGCCAATGAAGCCCCTGCAAGCTCACCTTGATGAAAGGTGCCAGTGTTTTTTGATTAGTTTCGTTCTTCTTTTTGCATCTCTTCTTCAGCTCTCCCATTGGTGAACATCTACAGAACCCTGGGCGTGGTTGATGCCACCACTACCCAGATGTACTCAGAGAGAGCCGAGCTCAAGGCTGAGATCGAGGGGCCCGGGAGCTTCACGTTTTTTGCCCCCAGCAACACGGCCTGGGAAGCCCTGTCTGCCGTGAGTCCACGACATTCCTCAATGGGGAAAATTATATGTTCTTTCAATTCATAGCTTTGTCCATCCACAAAATCAGCCTTCAGCCTGTATCCTAGTGGACTTTTGCATATGCAGATTTTTGAGTAAGTTGTGAATTAAGTAAGGGTAAATGCATTGCAAAACGCATTTATTCATAGAAGTACTCTTTTCTGCCAATGCTACTGTGGTTTGCCTGGCTGACACAATGCCTGAGGTTATAGAAAATAAGTCAACACATTTCTGACCAATCACATTTGCGAATTCAACAGCACTATGGTATAATGCAATCTACTGGGGCTGTTCCAAAGATACAAAGATGGCTGGTAGGCTCTTAGTGCCAAGTCAGTTTGTTGAATTAGTCAATTGGTCACATCATGCAGATGAGGCTCAACACCGAGCAAGTGGGATGGAGTTTAAATTTCTGTGTTTTCTATGGTAATCTGTGCAAACCAATTGATTGAGAGTGATGAATAATACATTGTTTTCTACCGTCTTATTTTATTTGTGCATCTCTGCCAAAAACACAGAATGGTTTACAAGTTACTCTGCTAGTTCCATTCTTATATTACTGTTATCGTATTGCTATTTATGGCACAATGGAAGTAAAATGCCCTGAGATTGAACATCCTTTCTTACATCCGTTTATTCTTCATAGCTGCTTATCCACGACAGATATACAGATCTGTCCAAAATAGATAATCAGTTTTATTAACAACACAAACCATTCTCCATCACTCCTTGTTTGAGCGCAGGGTTTCACTGAACCTGGAACCTCTCCCAGAAAACACCTCAGATTAGATGCCAGTCTACCCCGGAACACATACTGTGGTACTATGGGTAATTCAGAGCACCAGTTCACCTAGAGCCATGCATTTGGGCTGCAGGGGTAAGCCAGAGTTGCAGGCGGAATCCTGTGCAAACAAGGGGAGAACATTCAAATTCACACAGAGCCGTGGGCAAGAATCAAAACCACACCCCAAAAGGTGTGAGGCTACAGCACTGCCCACTGACCCTCCATGTCGGCTGAAAGTGCAAACACAGTTAATTAATTACAGCCTTTCCTCAAAGAAATGCCAAGATGCACAGGGGTGTCATAGGTCATAACCATACCAGTAGGACAATTGGACTGGAGCTATCCTTGTTACAAGTCATATTCCCTTACCTTTCTGCTGTCCTAATGGTGAATCATAATAATACCTAGAATGATTTTCTGTTACTTCTGTGCTTTGGGATTTGAGTGAAGTGCTTGTTTACATAAAGTACTTACTTTTGGAAATTAATTAATATATTAATATAATGTATATTTTTTGCATTTTGTTGCAAATATGAGCTCAGGCTACTAGCATGGATGTGTGAAGGGTTCTCGTTAACGTGAGCATTGACAGCACAGAAGGAAGGTAAATATTCATCTTTCACTTTCTCAGGAAATCTTGGATGCGCTTGTGAGCAACGTCAACATTGAGCTGCTCAACGCTCTGCATTACCATATGGTCAACCGGCGCCTGACCTCCGATGATCTCAAGCACAACTCCGCCTACTCATCCATGTACCAGGACTTCAATGTCCACATCCACCACTACTCCAATGGAGTGAGTCATGCCCTTCACTACACTGGCTTCCAGTTGTGCTTGGGCTCAGGCAACATTGCCATTCATTGGTAGCCTTCAATGATGGATTAAGATGCGTTATTAACAGTGTTGGGGAAGTTACTCACAAAAATAATCCATTACAGACAAGTTCAGGTCTAGAAAGTACAAATCCAGACCAAAGTTTTGTTTCAACCAACCAGTTGCATATAAAGAGTCACAGAGTACTTAACTGGTTGGTTGAAATAAAACCTTGATCTGGATTTGTACTTTCTAGATCTGAACATGTGTGTAATGGATTACTTTTGTGAGTAACTTCCCCAACCCTGGTTATTAAGAAGGGTGATGTGGACTACACTCCAAAGTTTGATTTCCCAGCTGGTGTCTTCACTGCTTAAACTTTAACTCTTTGGATTTTCGTAGAAGATCCGAGGTTCAGTTTTGAGTAGATCTTGTAGTAATGCTTTACATTAACTGCACCTTCATAATGCATTTATTTTGCATTCATAGAACATTCAATGCACTTATATAATGCATTCATAAAACATTCATAAGTGGCGTGAAATATACATTAATGCATTATAAAGACATTATGAAGGTGCTGTTGATGTGAACTGTTACCCATCATGTTTGGATTTGAGTGGCTTAAAATAGTGTTTCCCAACCCAGTCCTCAGGGAACAGCGGACAGTCCACGTTTTTGATTTCTCTCAGCTCCCAGCACACCTGTACCAGGTATTCGGTGTTCCTGATTGGTTGGGAGCTGGAAGGGAGCAAAAACGTGGACTGTCCACTGTTCCCTGAGGACTGGGTTGGGAAACACTGGGTTAAAACACTGCTGTCGAAAACACAGAGGTAGGGTACCTTCATGGCATTGCTATGATGCGTTATGGGCAATGTTACTTATTCTTGCTAGGTTATCACTGTGAACTGTGCCCGCCTGGTGAAGACAGACCAGCATGCCACCAATGGGATTGTGCACGTAGTTGACCGAGTCATCACAGCCATCACCAATGACATGCATTCCTTCATTGACACCGATGACAACTTGGAAACCCTACGGGTGAGTTTAGCTCAGCTTATCATAAGCATATATTTACACAGAAGCTTATGTTTCTGACAGACATATCCGTTTTTGTGATGCAGATCCCCATGATAGATTAACACAGTTAAGAGCTGGAATGCACACTGTCAGCTCATTGTGTTGCATTATTGGAGCTCTATCACTGGAACTTAGGTAACTTTTTGGCAAGGTCTGCTGAAAAAGCTTAAGCAATGAGGTAGCCTTGTCTGCTGCCGGCTTTACTGTTTATGGGGACACGACCTTAAAGTAAGAGATCTGTGTAAGGGTGTGCCTCCATTTGTCTCAGACCGCAGTGGCCGCCGCTGGCCTGACCTCTGTGCTGGAGAGCAATGGTGAATACACTCTGTTCGCACCAACTAATGAAGCCTTCGAGAAGATTCCGCATGAAACTCTGACCAGGATTCTAGGCGACCCTGTTGCTCTGAGAGGTTAGTGCTCTGCAGATTCAGAATTCCCCAGTGAAGGTCTTACCTATATGCACATGGCTGTGAGTGAGAGGTTTTCAGAGCATTATAGTGCAGCAGCATTGTGTACCTAATCTGCGTGGGTGCTAGCATGATTTTGTTAGATTATAATGAAGATTAGAGACCTTCTCCAAGTCAAAAAATATTACAAAGAAATAAACTCATCCTTAAGTTTTTTGACAGTCTGTAACTGCAAAGGCCACTCTTTGTGTTTGTCTAGACCTGCTGAACTACCACATCTTGAAGAACATTCAGTGCTCGGAGTCTATTGTGGCTGGCACCCCCCTGGAGACCCTGCAGGGCACCGTGCTTGAAGTGGGCTGCGATGGCAGTGACATGACCCTCAACGGCAAGGCCATCGTCACTAAAACAGATGTGCTCGGAACCAATGGTGTCATCCACTACATCAACGAGCTGCTTATCCCTGACTCGGGTACGGTACATGACCAAGCATTGCTGATATTCTTTATGTAAAAGAAATCGTGAATGAAATAGAAATCAGAAAGAACTATCGCGTGTAAATTTACCACCGTAAAGCAGATGCTAAGAGGAGAGCTTATGTATTTGGTATGAGATGTTTATGGGTCCAGCCCACATCCTACTGGCAGAGGCCTGTGAAATTGGGAGTTATAAACACAGGTTGTACACTCTCTCAAAATTTACCCACTGCATTCATGTGGTTCAACTTGCAGCCAAGACCCTGCTAGAACTGGCCCAGGGCTCTCCACTGACCATCGCCACCCAGCTTTTTGTTGATGCTGGATTGAGGTCTCACCTGTCTGGCTCTGAACATTTGACCCTCTTGGCTCCTCAGAATGAAGCCTTCAAAGGTGAGGATAGACATCATTCCTAGCAATGGGAATGCCCGCAACGTGTCGCAGTTCAGCTCTGCTGTAGTAGAAACAATGACTGGGTTAGCACTTTGCTGCAATGGGACAGTTCTGCAGTGCCATTCCATAGACTGAACAGTAGGGTCTAATCTGGCCTGATCAGTCCCCCATTACAGTGTTCATGCCAGCATCTCTGCTTCATCAGGCAGCATGACGCTCAACTCTGAGAACAAGAAGCTGTTGAGGAACCACATTTTGAAGACGCAGCTATCCTCCAAGCACTTGTATGATGGACAGAAAGTGGAGACCCTCGGAGGGCTGGAGCTCCGAGTGTTTGTCTACCGCAATGTGAGCAAACAGAAGGGCCAGAGAATGGCCTACCCGTTTGGCAGACTGCATGTACCCAGTTAGGTCGTTTGTCTTTGAGTTCTAGCAGGTGCAGTGGCTGATACGCATGCTAGGCTGGTTTGCACACACGTTCCCCAAAAGTAACCATGACAGATACTTTCGAGAAGATTATGGGGAAAACTGCCCCATAGGGCGTATGAATTACATCTGTATTTTTTAGCACAGGCTAATCACCAGAAACTTGGTTTTCACATTAATAATCTCTTTTTACTGTTGACTGATGATATTTTCATTGCTTGAAGGTCGTACTGCAGGGAAGCTCAGTACTTTACCTATGACTGGCATGTTTTAAATGAAACGTTTCCTGTGAGTGATGACTTTCTCTGTGGCTGAGATTCCCGCGGTCTCATGTTTCCACTCGGTGATGGAAAGTAGTAGCTACGGCTGTTTCCCTTCTGGGTCCCACCCCGGTCCTGGCCCTTCTCTAGGGACCATGTGTAAGCCCGCAGCCCAGAAACCTGTGATGTCACCATGACCCTGTGATCTCTCAAATCCCCCTGTTCCCCAACCCAGAACCTGTGCATCGAGAATGCCTGCATTGCCGCCCATGACAAGACTGGCCGCTTTGCCACCTTGTTCACCGTGGACAAGGTCCTGAGCCCACCAATGGGGACCGTCATGGATGTGCTAAAGGCGGACAACCGCTTCAGGTACCTGGAACATTCTCTGGGGGTGACAGTGCATGCAATGCTTTGCTCAGGCCTGGAGTTGAAATACACTTTATAACGCAAAAACTGCTAGATGCAAAATGCTGATAACCTACGAATGACATCATAATTATATTGTATGACATCATCTTAAAAAGCCTGCAGTTACCTTTAAGACTAAATGATCATAAAATCTCAGTGGAATGAGAACTGGCAGTGCATTATTTTAATGATTTTAGCAGAGTTGTGTGGGACCGGAGCAGCTGCTCCACACCCTCTCTCCGGGTGTCTCTCGATTGGAAACAAAGAGCTGTGTCCTCATCTTCCGCTGTTCATCTTCTGCTGTTCTTTCGCTTGAGAGGCAACACGACCTAACTTGGTTCGGCTCTCGGATGTAGCTGGGATCTCCCCCAAGTCATCAAATATCACCTCGAATAAACCTGCAGCGGGTCGAGCTGGAGGATTTAAGTTTCGTTTATGTTGCCGATGGGAACGTGAGGGATGTGTGATGATTGATGTTACTCTTTCAGCATACTGGTAGACCAGATACAAAAGGCAGGCCTGACTGAGCTGCTGAACCAGAAGGGGTCCTTCACTGTCTTCGCTCCTACCAACGTGGCTTTCCAGAGCATGAGCTCAACAGAGCGGAACAGGATTATGGGTAATTTGCCGCTGCTTTTCTGCTCTAGCAGGCCTCCTGCCAATGTACCAAGCTCCTAGCTCTCTCATGACTGGCAAGAAACCAGCCATGATTTTGCCCAAACAAACGGTGTCACGGTGGCCTCTGGGATTGTGGGGTAAGCTTTGTAGGCTGCAGCCACTTCAGCATAAACCGACATGTCAGATCATTACTAAGCTGCAGCCATACAAAATACAGAGCACGGACTGAAGGTTTATGGCCCAGCACCTCCAGAACCACATCTCCTGATATAAACGGTGTGTATTTCCTGCCAGGTAAACACTGCACTGCATAGCGTCAGGAGGTACCCTTTGGTAGCAAGTGAAAGGCGTGTTTGTCTTTCTAGACCATCAATACGACATAAAGGGCGCAGAGGGAAGGGAAAATTCTGTTTGTACTTGGACTGTAAGGGGAAATTTAGGCAGAGCTGTGGGTCATAGGGGTGTTCCAGGAATTGGTCTCTCGGGCCATGTGTGGTTCGCCTTTATTTTAATCTCTTTATTCAGGAAAATAAATCCACGAGGAAGTGGGTACAAAACGTCTATTCTTCTCAGCAGTATAACATGTGTCTGGCATATTTCCAGCAGGAGATCATTAATTAAAAGAAACAAGTTTTAAAAAGTAATGTAGAGAAAAGGCCCATTGTCTTATCTGTTACTATCTTTAGCAGCTGTTTTATGACTTCTTCTGGGAAAATGAATCGTACTTACAAACTTGAAAATCTGCTAGATGTCTGCATGCAGTGTGTAAGGCTTGCTTTCTGCTGATGGAGTTTCATTTTCAAGGGAAGCCTCTCGCTTTAATAACTCTGTGAAGATGCCTGAAATCTGCCCAGCGCCTACGTGGCCTCAGCTGTGCTGGTCTTGGGCCCAAAACGAGTGACGTATTTCAGCTGTTCACCTCCGGCTCTTCATAGCCCCTAAACTTGCCCACAGTTTGTCATTCTTCTTCTGATCTTTGAAAAAGAATGACAGTCGCCGTTTCCTAGCAACTGGAAACGTTTCCTAAGGACCGTCCCCTGTTTGAGTGTTCTGTTTCCTTAGCAGTAGAATCTCATCTGGAGAATCAGCACAAAATAATTTCTGACTCAGGGTTGGTTGTGTGGCTCACCAATGTACTGTATCATTTTTGTGGGAAATAATTTGCTCCAGGCTGCCTGCAGTGCCCAGGCCTCAGCTGTGAGGTAATCTGTCTTGTCCTGTGTCCACCATTAGTCTCCATGCAGGCATCAAAGCAGGCTTCCACCTTGTGAGTCATGTTTCCACTAGCTGGGCCTGCATCCTACACCATTTCTCCTTGTGAGGCCCCAATCCCCACTGGAAATCTTTTACCCTCAAACCCGGCCGCATGCCGCCCATAGGCAGTCACCCTGACTCAGCACTTCAGACTGGCTTTGCTGCCAAACAGCTGCTAGTGTTATAATTCTAGTTTTGTTTGTAGCTAACAATAATGACTGATGACTGTATCTGTTAAGATTCCAGTGTCCATAATGGCAGGTGATGAATGTAGCATTAGGATTTAGAAGGATTTCGATACACAGTTTTGGAGGTGGCGTGATTTATGTTATTTTTTTTCCAGTGCAATTTTTCTGTAGTGTTTGTAATTTGTCTTCAGGAAAGACGTTTTTAACAGGTAACAGGTTTATCTAGCGTTTCTTTATGTAAATCTGAGGCAAATGCACTGAACAGTATTATTTTAAATAAAGTTACGTAGCGTGTTCAATAAAAGTTACAAGAGCTTGTGTGGTTTCTGTTGGGCTGCTACGCTTCCCAGACGCAGTGTCCTGCACCAGCAGGCCCTGAGCACACACAGTGCTGTGCTGATGTCATCTGTGCTGTTAGATGGGATGTTGTGCTCGTTAATACCACAGGGATAGGCTCTGAATGGCCTCACACATTGCGCTCTATTCAGTCCTATTCAGCGAAGTACAGGAGAATGCCAAGGCACAGCTAATAAAGCATACAAATATTAATAAGAAATAGACAGCAATGATAGTTGACATTCAGTGCTATCTGTTTTTTTAATACAATTGAAGTGCTCCAAGGTATGTGGGAAATGGTATAATTATGTAAAAATAAAAGATATAGCATTCTGTATATAATAATCATCTGTTTAAGGTGGTATAAGACACTTATTTTGTTATGTAGATAGAATACCTGTTACATCTGTGTTGTTTGTTTGTTTGTTTGTTTTGTAGAAAGTTTTTACATTTCTGATCCAGCTAATTTGTTCTGTTACCAGAACTCAGTGGTGAGGTTGAATCAGTTCTTTGAGCATATTTTATGTTCAGACTCCATGGAATATTGCATATCCAGCCATAAACTGTATTTTAATATCAGGTGTTTATTTTGGAATGTGAAGTGGACTCGCAGGGATTATTGAATAGTCTACCATGGCCTCAGTATCATGGACCAGAATAATGAAATACTGTACTATTACTGCAGATGATAAGAACAGAGTGCCACAGACCTAGCTGCGGTTACCATACTGTTAAATGATGGCCTAACTTGATACACAGGGCTACATTCTCACATTGGTTTGGGCACATCCAATGCGGCCTCTCCATGCTGCAGGTAACACTCAGCAGCTGGTGAATCTGCTGAAGTACCACATGGGCCAGGAGCTGGTGGTTAGCGGAGGGGCGGGCTCCCACAGCAGGCTGCAGCCACTTCACGGGGAGAAGCTGGAGCTGAGCGTGGTAAGAAGAGCGCCGGAAGGGCGTGAGCAGGGGCAGTACTCGGGGAAGTAGGGTTACTACCAGTAGTACTCATAATACTAGTGGTCGGAGGAAAAGCAGTACTACAAGTGGCAGTTGTATGGTAAAATGAGCAGGGGCATGCTATTAGTATACTACTATAGTATAGTAGTATACTAGTATGGCACAAGTATGAATAGTAATAAAACAAGTAGTAAAATTAGCATTTATATAGGTAGTACTAGCAAAATTAGTAGAGTAGCAGTACTGGATAGTGTAATGGCAGGAGTATATTTAAGTTGTTTGAGCTTTGTAGTAGTTGGTGTGGGAGATAGTAGTAAGCTTGGTAGTAGATAGGAGTGGTAAGGGGTACCAGTCATTTGTTGGACAACTGCAAAAAGTTCCGTTGAGAAGTCTGACTATTTTCTCACATGGTCCAAACCTCCACTCACCCCCCGCAGAAAAATGCCACCTTGTACGTCAACAAGGTGCCAGTGACAGAGAGCGATATAATGGCCACCAATGGAGTGGTCCACGCCATGGACTCCATCATTAAGCCTCTGCGTAAGACCCGCTAGCGACCCCGCCTTCCCTCTCACCTCTGAGCTACACATAAAGGGTCCATATTAATCTCCAGTATTTTTTTTTTGTTCCTCACAGCTGCCAGGGTTGTCAACGGAGAGACAAATGGTGGGGCGAGCCAGAGGGTGTTCAGACATGCTGTAAGTAATTCGTTGAGTAACTCAGATCCAGAGCCCTCTTATTGGGTAGGAAGTCTGATATCCAAAGCAAAGAACCTTTGAGCTATTCAAAAACCACAACGCTTTGTTATCCTGGACAACAAACCCTGTTATATCACTGCTCTGATACACAGGATGTCTGCGGTCACATATTTCTGGTCCATGACTCCCTTTGTTTCTAAAACCACTCTAAACAGAGAGGATGGAGCCTTCTGGGTCCATTCTGTCTTTTTTTCAGATAATGAACAGTGTACACCTCTACCTTCCAACACGGAAAAGGCTCAGCAGGCCTGTGCAGTTAACTGTCCTCAGGCAATGTCAGGGCCCTCAGATGTGATCTTACCAAGCTGACATTTTTATCGAAAGGCCCGCAAGCGACCCCTCGGCTAGCAGGCTTAGCATGACTTGCCAAAACTCCTTTAAATGACATCAAATTGCCTTTAATGTCTTTTTGAGAGGGAAGTGTAAGCCCAGCAGTAAGAGAACCTCCACGGTTTGTTGCTGTGACGTGTAGCTCATCTGTTTGAGAAATGATACACCTTCCATCTTCTCTTTGCAGCCCCGCTCGCAGATCATCAAAAACGGTAATGCTTTGGCTACGCCAGTTTTTAAAAATGAGGCACAAAGATAGCATAAGCCCCCGGGGAATGGTCTGACAGGCGGTTCATGTGCAGTGTGAAAATTCAATCAATGCATGAAACGAAACTTGAAGTCGGCAGTTAATCATTAGGACCATGAAAGCGGTTTTTGGATCAGGGTCTGTATACAGATGGGTCTGACTGTTGATGCTGTCTCTTTTTCTACAGAGGATCTGTTTCAGAAGGTTTTGAGAAGTCATTCCAGCAGAACTATGTCTCGCGCCCAGTAAGTCCAGGCAGATAAACTGGTCACCTGGGAGCAGAGCAAAGCCCAAGTTATGAAAATGATTCCTTTTGCTTTGGAATATAATCTCACACTTGAACATTCAGCGGGTAATGCATCTGATTTTTTCATTTATAAAAACAAAGAGTGAACCAGAAAAAAAAATGCAGAGGTTAAGATATTTTGATAAATAAATATTTGAATGGTTGTTTTAATATACCAAAGACCAATGTTGAATTAGCGGTACTGCATTTCTTGTGCATGATGCGGTGGGATGCGCATTGTCAAACCGAGAACTGTTCTTGCTTTGTAAAACAGTTGTAAAGTTCTCGTACGTGTGACATTACGCTCCTGTTATCCGGAATGTAAAGTCAGAACTGATAATTTTGTTACCATATACCCGTAGCATGTTTGCATGGTTTAAGATTGAATCCGTTTACAGGCACTTGCTTAAGATAAGGCCCGATCATGCTTCCTCTGTTTTGTGGGTTTTCTAACATGCACCCATGTGTGTAAAATCAGACACAGACTTTTCATAACAGATTATCAGTGTCTTGTGTGTAAGACCCCAGAAAATGTTTGCACATCTAAAAATAAAACAATAATTTTTTATCTGAGTGTTGCTTTGGTATTTTGAAAACGCCTCTTGCATTTCTGACATATTTGATGCAGTATTGTAGCAAGAATGTTTTATTCTGTGTAGATCTTTTGAATAGCTACCCACTGTCTTTGTTTAGCATTACTTTAATAGTTACTTTAATAAACGTGAAAGCTATTTGTTATGAATAAAATTAGTCATACTGCTTTGTGTGTCTGCCTGGGGGTTAAAAATAAGAATGATTTAGTCTGGCTGTCTGGGATGCTGTGATTCAGAAGTGATTTTCCAAATGATAAACTTCCTACAAACACCATCAGAGTGTTTGGCAGCCTAAGGTTTAACGTTAGCGTTCGGCGTGTGCTCCATTCGCGCGACTGGCGTTTCGCTTTAGCGGACTGGGTGTTTTGCACTTTTTATCACCAGCAACCTCAGGTTCTGGCTCATGCTGTTTTCACGCCTCTCAGGTCAGACGCAGGTGGGTGGTGGTGGCCTCCGTTAGCCAACAAGGGGGTCGGCATGTGAACGAGCCATTGGGAATCTAAGGCGGGACATTCCACGACTGCTCTCTGCTGTGGGCCAGATATGGAAGGTGGGTCGGGGTGGTGCGGGTGGGGGGCTAGCAGCCTCTGCCGCCCCTGCTGACTCCAGGCCTGGATGGGAGTTCTCGGGGCAGCTAAACGAGCCGTAATGGCGCTAGACGAAACAAAAGGTTCCAGCCTGGGGTCAGCTGCGCTTGCCGGGGTGGCGTTCGGCTCGCACCACACACTGTCAGCGCTACACTTGCTGTAGCGTAGACAGGTTCAGATGTGCTGCTTTAGCGATTTCAGCAATATGACGGAAAGTACAGCAGAGGGATGTCCTGACAAGGGTCACACATACCGACTGCTGGAAGTCATTTCCATGATACGTTTTCACAAGGTCTAATAGTCCATGAGGCTAGCCTAACAAATGCACAAGTACAGTTTCAACGCGACGTGCATCGCAGAATATCCCCCCCTTTAATGTCGGTGCGGATTCTCCAAACCGTCAATAAAAACCAAACCAACCGCTGAAGTCCCTCACTGGCTATTGCTGTCAGCATCCTCCCCGTCTTTTCCTAAGGCTGCCGTCTCCCCAAACGGGGGCTTTAAAGAGGGTTATTAATTTCAAACTATCCTGTTGCAGCACTGGCGGGATTAACTGTAGCCAAAACGAAACTCCCGCTGCAGAAATTCCCGTGCTCCGCTACTCCACAGCCGTGTGCCGCTCCAAAGACAGGAAATGGCTATTAGCTGGAATTCGAGATGGATACTGAGAGACGTCGACATCCATGACAGCCAGAGAGGGGCATAAGTGGAAGCTATGTAGCCTGCTTTGTGTCCTAAATAAACATTTTAAAAGGTCATAGGTTTAGGAAAAAAAATAAAACTAGGTTATAAAACAGGCCGTAAAATGTAGTCGCCCTGCCGTGGGGGATTGCGTGTGTTAAAATAAATTAAACAAATGAGAATTTAGGCTACAGTAAAACGGAAACATTTGGTCGGAGGCTGGGGTTTTAAGGAGCCCGCCGGCATGACTGTGTTTGTGTTTGAGTAGCCACCCCCCGATTGGGGGTTGTGGTTCAGAGTGCTGGCCTTTGATACCCCGGTGCCCCCCCCGGACGTGCCTCAGATCTGCTCTGGGCTGCCCAGCTGAGCCGCCAGCAGCACGTGACCAGCAGCCTCACACTCACATGCTGTGTTAAAGCTCAGCCAGACCTGGCATCACCGAAACACTCTCATTATCAGGGAGTCGGATCAGCGCGGCCCCCCGAGTAACCAGACAGTATGTGGCTGGAGCAACCTGTAGCCCCTTTTAACTCTCCATGCAGCTGACCGGCTATTGGATCACTACCGCTTTCTCTATATGCTCTCCACCAATACAGATAGGGTTGGACTTACCACATGGCAAGTGTAGGCAGCTGCCTGGGGCCCCTGGAAACTAGGGGCCCCATGAAGGCAGAATTTCCATACGTCACACCTATGAATATAAGAAAGTATGATCATTTCGATGACAACATGTCTGTTGTTTGCATTTTTAGTGACAGTTCCCAGGATGGAGAAAGTTGTCCCCTGTCCCAGCTGTAATGGATTGTTCCTTACATGAGACTTAAAGCTACCCAGCTTTCTTTTCACACTGGAGTCTAGTGGTGCAGGATGTTTCACTGCCACGCGAACTGGCCCAAAATGGCCCGACAAGAAACAGAAAACAGCCCTGAGGGGGCCCCTACCCAAATTTGCTTAGGTCCTCCCGAAAAGTTATCCGCTTCTGGATAAAGACGTGCACAGAGCTACATCACTTCCCTCATAAATTATGTGGGTATGTGGTTAAAAACTCAGCCTTTGTTGAGATGAACCTTGCATGGTCCCAAAGGGATGATTGGTCATGCATCTCTGCACAGGCCCAAGCAAAGAGGAGCCCGCTGCTCTGCTGGCTGAGCCCAAGCCCCTAAAGTCAGTCCAAACGGGCTCTTCCTGTATCTGCTGCTTTGCAACCCATGATTAAGTGTAGCGTGCTGCACTCATACCCAAGGCACATAAACTGAATTGCTGAAGTGAAAAATACATTTATTACACCAGATGCCACCTAGGCATCCTGGGAAGCACAGGGCATGAGGGAGGGTGCATCATGAATGAGATGTGAGTCTATTCACCGACTTTCATCCACATTCAGAATTCTTAAAAGCACTGCATGGACTACCAAGCGTCATCCTTCTACCTGAACAGCAGGTGTCCCCAGTGAGTCGCCATGTCATGGCCCCAATGAAATGTCCAGCTGAGAAAAGATCAAAGTAACAACATGATTACAGCTTTTCTTGATTGCTTTGGATTTTTCAAGTGACAGTTAACGTTTGCAAAACAACAAGTGTAATCACATCATAAAGTCACTTCTGCACAGCAAAACATTTCTCACGGTTTCACAGAAATGTACAAATGTTCTGTACATGCAAATGGATTTTTGTATAATTGTCATCATTTGACGCAATTTTCCGTTGCTTTAGTCTTGTTTGTGAAAATAGGTTATATAGTTTTTTAATAATTTTACACCCAAAACTACATATGTAAATGATCATTGTGTTAGCCACCACATGCAAAACAATGCCAAAATGATTCAAAAATACATTCCATAAATTGCAGTGATACTACATTGCAGTGTGTACATGACTTTGCAGTGGTACTGCATTGCAGTGTGTACATGACTTTGCAGTGGTACTGCATTGCA
>JAODKM010007797.1:0-24406 GCA_026780845.1 Petrocephalus sullivani
CTCGGTTTTTCAGCGGATGTGACGTCACTCCACGCGCCGAGCTCCTATTTTCGAGAGTAAAAGGAACGCACGATAAGGTCTTAAGTTTTGTCAGTTGCTTGCATTTCTGGGGGTCAATAAAACCCTGTTTTTTGTGAGTAAAACTCCTGTGTTTGTGTTGCCTGACTGTTTGGTCCCTCATCAGGCTTAACAGAACTGTGTATCATCAGCATACCAATGGAAATTAACACTATAATTTCTAATAATGTTACCAAGTGGTAGCATATATAGAGTGAAGAGTAGTGGGCCCAACACTGGCCCCTGTGGGACACCATATCTAATTTTAGTGGGCTTGGAAGATTCATTGTTTACATGGACAAACTGGTAACGATCAATTAAATAAGAACAAAACCACAAGAATGCTGTCCCATTAATGCCACGATTCTAGCCAGTCCAAAGTAATATTATGGTCCATATTAACGAATGCTGCAGTTGGATCCAGTAACAATAACAACAATATACAGCCATGGTCAGAAGCAAATCATTTATCACTTTGATTAAGGCTGTTTCTGTGCTATGGTTGGGTCTAAAGCCTGACTGAGATAGTTCATTAGCATTGTTTTTCGAAGGAAGGAAGACAGCTGATGAACGGTAACTTTTTCCAAAATCTTTGAAATTAAGGGAAGATTAGAGAGAGGTGTATAATTACCTGTACTGTTATTAGGTTCAAAATTTAGTTTCTTGAGAACAGGTCTAATAACAGCCATTTTAAAAGGTTTAGGAACATATCCAAGCCTAAGAGATGAGTTTAACAGGTTTAACAGGGTACTACTAATCAGTGGTGCAATTTCCTAGTTTGGTAGGTATTAGGTCTGCAAGGCTAGTAGACGATTTGCAGGAGGAAATTAACTTCAGAAGTTCTGTTTGCTTTACAGGAGAGGAACCTTCAAGAGTGTCATCATTAGTACTAATAGGACTAGTAGAAGATTGGTGGTTGTGTGCAGCTGTGGATGTAATCTGTCTAATCTTTTTGTTCTAATGTTTTTGTTCTCTTCTGTTAGTTTGGATAAATATACAGACCTAGCAGTCACTTGTGCTTGTCTATACTTAGAGGCTCACTTTCCAGGTGAAAATCTTATAGTTTAGTTGACTGCCATTTGCGTTCTAGCTTGCGTGAAGGTCTGTTCACGTGTATGATCAGAGTACCAGGGGGCAGGTTTCTTATCTCTATGCTTAATTTTCTTAGGTGAAGATACATGATCAAGAGTGCTGCAAAATGATTTCACCATGTTTATGGTTACCTGTTCAAGTTCATTTACTCATCAAAATGGCCCATGAAGCATGTCAAGTCAAATAAGTACCGATTTGAGTGGCTCTCTTACATTGGAAAGTGGATTGTAGATTGTGAGTGTTATGGAGCTAGCTGCTATAGGAGGTTTTCCTCAGTTTGGAAACAGTTTGACCAAATTTCTCACAATGTAGAAGACCCACACTTCCCTCTCACTAAGCACAAGCATTGTTCCCTATTCTGTATTCAGTTTGCAGTAGCAGTTTTATTAACACCTCTCTGTCCAATTTGGCATCGCTCTACCCATTTATACATATTCATATGCTACAAACTATCCAGTGACAACTGTCTGTCACAATTGTAATACAAGATTATAACAGGCACATATGCTAGTGATGGTAGGACAAAGCCATGTTGAAGGACCAAGGCTTTCAAGCTAACTGTAGAGTCGGTGGCTTTAGTCCCAGCTAATGAATTAACATAAAGTTATCTTTTTTTGATGAGGATGTCAGGTTAAAATTGTAAAATTAGTTAAGAA
Organism: Petrocephalus sullivani; assembly: GCA_026780845.1. NCBI lineage: Eukaryota > Metazoa > Chordata > Actinopteri > Osteoglossiformes > Mormyridae > Petrocephalus > Petrocephalus sullivani. Next base: position 1,806 of record JAODKM010007797.1, read on the forward strand.
AATAATTTTCATCACCACATGACAAAATATATGTAAATATATACCCCATTTATTTCAATCGTTTGAATGAATAATATACATTTGCATACTCCGCCCACAACTTTTGGATAACTGTAGTATGTCCATGGCTATGAAGCAGATTTTTATATACATATAAACACATACAGCAGATTTTTTTTAGTTATATATACCGAAGAACACTAAGAAAGTTATGGATTAATCAATCCACCAATTATAGAAATTTAAAAGACAAAAAAAGTGAATATTTCAAAAAATAGTTTTGGACTTTATTTCACATCTTCATTTACAAAGCAGAAAAAATATTTAGTTATTAATAAATAAGAAGCTTAGTATTCATGATTCATCTAACAGCTAATAATGGAATGTGCAGAAAGTGGAGAAAGACTAAGATACAAATACTTAAAGAACAGACACTAGTTTTTTATGCCCAAAAAGCCTGACATAATTAACTCAATGTATCTTGCACAAAAAATCTAATTACTAAAATGGAATAAAGCTCACATTCTTATCAACAACCTCTCTCAGTATCCGTGCAGTATTTATACATTAAGTCCTATTAAACTCATCGGCTCTTTAACCATAATCTTCAAATGTTGACGAACAAGATTTAAATACCCATAAAAAAAGATAAAATACTAATGATTAATATGCTAAATAAACAAAACTGGCAAGCAATGTACTAAAATAGACTGGACTGCAGGATATTAGATCTTACACTGGGTCTTCAGGGACCCATCACTTGCAAAAAAAGGAGATGCTTGAGTAAATAAACAGCCAATATTAGGAATCGTGCCCTGAAAGGGACAAACCTCATGTGTTCATGATTAGGCACCTTCCTATATGAAAATTTTATATGAAAAATGAATGCACAAAACATATTTAAATATATTTATACTCTTGTGTGAGGAAATGTAGTTAATTTATAGTCACTCTTCGAATACAGTGGTCCCTCGCTATAACACGGTTCACCTTTCGCGGCCTCGCAGTTTCATGGATTTTTTTTTTTGTGCGATTTCTCGTGCTTTTTTTTACAGCGCATTGTGTTCTGCGTCCTGATTAGCGCATTGTATTCTGGGTCCTGATTGGCTGTAGACCATTGGCAATCAATCTCCTCCGCGCCATGTCTCCTGTACAGTACAGAATGTGTTCAGCTTGTCAAATTTACATAAATCTTCGATCGTTAGCAGTGTAACTCTGAAGTGCAGTACTGTATGTTTTTAAGCAAACCCAACAATGTCGACGAAACGTTTTTCACTGTCAAAGGCACCTGCGGTAGCACCCAAAAGGCAGAGGAAGATGCTAAGAAAAGAGTAGAATGTGTGTAGTGAGGGGTTTTACAGCCTTTAAACCTTTATAATAATTGTAAAAAATAAAACTACTTCGCGGATTTCTCCTATTGCGGGTTATTTTTAGAACGTAACTCCCGCGATTAACGAGGGACCACTGTATACCCTTTTTCAGAAAAAAGAAAAACATTGAGATTTTGATATTGTGCAGGATATTGTATTCACCATCCCCTTTTAACATAACTATTTCCTCAGTCTCCCTAGCAAGACCAGAATGCATGCGGCACCAAGAGTGAAAAGAGGTATATAGTAGTTCTCTAACAGGTTGTAGAGGAAGCCGGGTCCCCCTTCTTCTGTCTGACCTTGGGTTGCAATGTCAGCTCTTCCAGAAGCAGGGTGGTTCTCATGCAGAGGGTTCAGTTTTTCCTTTGCGGTGCTTGTGTGTTGGCCTGCATGATTGAGTACAGGAATCTCTTTGGCCACATGCCCCTTGATTATGGTCACATCTTGATTATCGAGCAGGCTCTCATAAGAGTTCTCTTCTGGATCTGGGAGTTGTTCAGTTTTGCTGATCTCCATGTGTTCAGAATTACCGGAGTATGGCTCCTCTTCGATTGATTCAGTGGCTCCTTGGTTGTCAACATGTCGGTGTAGTTCAGCAGAATGGGGCTGAAGCATTCCAGTCATGCTAACGTACATTTCTTCAGGCATGGTGTCATGGGTGGAACTGGAAGTTGCAAAATTACTTGGCTGGTCGAGATCAGCAGAAGATGCAATTGGTCTGGTAGTGTGCTGAGCTTGAAGTCCTTGACAAGGCTCAGCATGGGGGTGATGATCACTTACCTTCAAGAGATATATCACACCACATTATGTACAGAAGATGGCAATAATGCTCCATATGATCAGCAGATTAGGCAAACTTAGGTATATGAAGAACAAATAAAGTTCAGTTTTTTCATGAATATTAGAAACACATGGTGAAAAATACATAAACAAGCATTCCCGTTGGGTTTGAAACACCATTACAGGTGTATTTTGTTTTATTAATAGCTTTAGTAATTATTTTATTGTCTTGAATTCATAACATTTATTTTAAATTTCAAAATTTCAATTTTAATTTATTTTAACTTTAAGTCCATAAAAGTGAGTATTTCTTTTCATGTATAGATATAATGTACATATCTGAAAATGACACCAAGGTGAAACAGGAAATAGATCTAAAAAAGACAAGGAATGGAAAAAACAGGCTTTACAGCCTGAGGGCTTAAAGCATAAATCTTAAAAAACTGATACATTACCTGACCATTGCCTGGACTGGAGGTCTGTAATAGTTTTGGAAACGTGTTCCAACTGGAATTTGCTGGGTTGGTATCCTGTACCAGCCTACTAGTTAGGCTCTCCTGGGGACAAGGTGATCCTACAGAGGCATTCTTAACTTCTTCTGTGATTAGAGTGTGGGTGACGTGGGTTGACGCACATGCCTGTGCGTCAGTCACACCTGGACCACAAAGAGTATCTGTGCGATTAGGGGTAACGCCCTTATCACTGGAGGCTGTCTGAAAGGGACCGGGCAGTGGAGCGGAGTGGCCTGTCCCTGTTGAAGTTGGAATAGCCAGAGCAGCTTCAGCAGCATCATATTCTGGAAGGTTTGAAACTGTGCGACGCCCGTCATCCACTGGAGCGGGCCCAAGAACAGAAGCAGGAGTCCCACCACCTGTAGGTTAGGAAGATTTTGGAAGAGTGATACTGATTGCAAGTTATATACAAATATTAGTTAAGTATGCTATCTGTCCATCCAGCCATCCTTCCACAATAACTAATCTTGCAGTAAGCCTGGACCCTGTGCCAAAAAGATCAGGGCAGGAGGCAGAGAACAACCTGGGGAGATGCCAGTCCATGACACACAAACAGCATCACACACTAAGGGTCATTTAAAGACCAGTAAATAACTGAAACCAAGACTTACTACTAGTGGGCCGGACATTGAGTGATTCATATTCCATCTCAAGTTCTGAAGCCAGTTCCCATTGCTCACAGGATCTCAGAGCCGCAATTAAATAACCAGGCCAATTTTCACTCCGTTTCAGACAGTCCAACAGCCGCTCCATAGCGTCGTAATTGCCTCTGCTCTCTCTTTTAGCCGTTATTTCAACCTTCAAAAGAAGCATGGTTAATGGATTTTTTGTTTGTTTTTATAAGAATCTAATAAGAATAAATATGTCTAAAAACGTAATGAGTGCTACAATTCAACATTTCAAATCTCAGTGAAACTGTGGTCTGAGTCTGCTCAACCAAAGGTATTATAAAGTTCTTCCCAATGTTAATACCCATTTCTAAAATGTATGTAAAGGAATACAAATCAGCACTATAAAATCATTAATGCAGAGTAAAAGTATGAATAGGGACTCACCCGATCAGACTGAGTAAGGCAGGGGAGATGAACCATGATCTCCGTTGATTTCACTATTGTCACAAACCTTGCCAAGTTGCGCCGTATGTAACCTTTGTACAATTCATCACTTGCAAGAGGCATTTTTTAAGCCAAATAAGTACAAGCTGTAGGTGACAAATATTGTTAAACATATTTAAAATGATTATTGTGCAGACACAATTGTTGATTTATATTTTCGAAAGCAACACTATTCTAGTATTAGAATATTATAAATTTTGCTGGGAGGTATAATGTTTATTATCACTGATTTTGCATGACTTTTGCATGTGTCCTCCCAACCATTCTCGTCCTTGCTGCTGGACTCACTAATAGACAGTGTGGTGCATTTGTGAGATATTTAACAAAAATGAGTGAGGAAGTGAAAAGCAAACAAGAACTGGGCACCAAAAGACATTCATCTTCAACTGTATGCTTAGCTGTATAATCTTGAGGCTAAGTAGAGGTAACTCTGGCTTTCCAGTATCATGACACTGGCTTACTTCTTAGCATGATGTAGCACCATAGTAACTCAGGTGTGTCACGTAACAGGCAGCGGCCTGTATCTCAAAATTGGTTTAACCAAGTCAGGGTTAGAAGATAAGTTTCAGCTTAACAAAACCAAATAAAGTGGGATCCTGCGAGATCCGATATCACGCAATAAACTTCTTCTTCTTAGATTGGTGTCTGTGTCATTAAAAGTTAAACCAATACGGCTATTTCCACGTCCAACCACGCACGTCTGACGGGGGTGAGTATGAGACGACTGTCTTTTGTTCAGATATTCAGTGTCCTACTCCTTAACTGTGGTTGTTTAAAGTGTCGTGCCTGACACCTGGTGCTCATCTCTGGCCCACCTAGTTTCGATGCTTGTGTAAGCGTGGCTAGGGCACTGCTCACTGTTAGGCCGAGCCATAAGTGCATTCAAAAGCAAACCACAAAAGCGTTTGGGCGGGCAAGGCAGCCACGCTCGCGCTCTTCAGAGTTCCCTCTACTGAAACTAAAGAGTCTAGTCCAACCCCTGAAAAACAACCCTATACCATTATCCCCCCTCCACCAAACTTCACAGCTGGCACAATTCAGCCAGACAGGTAACGTTCTCCTGGCATCCACCAAACCCACACTCATTCATCAGATTGCCACAGAACACAGGTCTGCTCTTCGCAAGCGGTATCATCTGGACTAAACATTTAGATTTTGTTATGTACTATACCTATAAAGGTACCGGTATACAAAATTTGAACCTGCTAAGTAGTAGTGCTGGGCGGTATACCGGTTCATACGAAAAACTGGTATTTATTTTTGTTATGATATGGATTTTTCTTATACCGTAATACTGGTTTAAAAAGATTTTAATAGTACTACTACTCTTTCCGGTTACACCCAAAGTCCCGCCACTGCGATCTCTTTCCCCGATCGCCAGTCATTAGTCTATCCCGGGTTCTGCTGTGGTAGTTCCACCGCAGATCGGATAGAGTACGGCGTCCTGCTCTGGTCCCGTTCTCCGTTTGGTGCCCTGCGGAACAACACAAACCACCAGTACCCAGATCCACCCAAAACACCCAATGTGCTTAACTTGGACGCGCCCACCTGTCCTGTCCACCTGCTATCACCCCCCTTAGCCTAGCCAGTTCACGCCCTTTTATCCTTCAGCGCCCTCGCCCGGCCAGGAGGAGCCAGTAGCCAATATAGATGTGAGCAGCGTTCCGTAACGTCGTCACACTCTCTACTGCCTGCCCTGCTACGAGTCGGGAGGAGCCCCTCCTGATCTTGAACCTGGCAGTGTTCATCTCAGACACCGCTCTTACTCCCCAGCGTTCCCCTCATGCACCGCTGTAACAGCAGACACACAAGCATGCACCTGACGCTGGTGCAATGCCACCACCTCTGGCAGCTTACCCCTTCCGGAACGCGCCTGGTCCTTAAAGGGGCCAGGTCCGTTGAGGATGCTATTCTGCGAGTCCCCAGAAACCCCCGGAAGGTGGCACCAATGGCACCTGCTCCAGTTCCCATGCTTCCTGCTCCAGTCCCAGTGCTTCCTGCTCCAGTCCCTGTGCTTCCTGCTCCAGTCCCCGTGAGTCTTGCTCCAGTACCCATGAGTCCTGCTCCAGTTCCCAATTCCAAGTCTTGGGCAGCACAGTATTTCACCCTACAGGGCCTTGTGTGGAAGCTGGTGGACGACCCAGTGCTCCAGAACGTTCCAGGTGCTGCCCAGTTGTTGGCTCACCTGGAGCAGGCTTTTGCAGCTGTCACCCTGGCTTCCTTCCCCAGGGTGTTGGAGCCAATAATGGAAACCCGGAGGGAGCTCCTCTGCTTGCAGGGTGATTGCCCTCCAGAGGTGCCTGCCGCGCCCTCGTCTGGTCCAGAAGATGGCGCTGCCGCACGCCTGACTGGTCCAGGTGATGGCGCCACCGTGTCCTGTCCGGCCCTTGAGGTCCCTGCTCTGGTCCCTGATGTCCCAGCTCTGGTCCTTGAAGTCCCAACTCTAATGCCTGAGGTCCTTGCTCTGGTCCCTGCTCCTGTCCTGGAGGTTCCCGTCCCTGACATTCCCATCCTGGAGGTTCCTGTCCTGGAGGTTCTTATCCAGGAAATTCCTGTCCCGGATCCCGACCCCGCTTCTTTCCCCTTGGGGGAGGAGAAGCTGGAATGGGACCCCTCGGGGATTGCCCTGATGACCCCCATGGATGCCTTCGGGCATGTGACTCCTCCGCTGCTCCCACAATGGGGCAGATCCCGGCGGTGGCCCTGCCTCTCTGTTTCTCGGAAGGGACGGGGACATCTATGTCAGGGCCGGTTCCCGCCCGCCCTGCCCCCTGGTTCGCCCTCGTTCCCTATAGCTCGCCCCCTGGTTTTCTCCCTCCTGCCTTTGTGCCCCCTGTGTCTGCTTTTCGTCCCTCTGTTTCTCCCGTGTTCCCTCCTGGTCCCATTGTTCCCCTGGTTGGTGTTTCCCCTGTGTCCCTTTTCCTGCTGCCCTTGAGCCTGTTTGCCCTGCCTGTGCATTGTTGTTTGCTGTCTAGTTTGCTTCCGTTGTGCCTGTTCTGCATGTCTGTCCTGTTCCCTGTGCCCCGTTGATGGTCTTTGTTTTGCCTTTCAGGTCCTGTGTCCCCGGTCTCGTCTCCTTTGGGGGGGGGAGGGGGGGGTTCTGTCACATCCTGCCTGTCTGATCCTCCTGTGTGCCATGCCCCCTCGTCAACCTCATGTGGAATCCCTGCGTTTACCAACTGTTTTTCTTTCATGTCATTAGTTCTGTGTATTTCAGTCCGCGTTATAGTATGTTTCCCCAGTCCGGTCATTACCGTCGTAACGCTGTCCTGTGCTGTTCCCTGCTTGTCATGAATAAATCCTTCGTAATCCGCACCGTTTAGACTCCCGACTATGCTTCCCCGCACCGCACCCTGCACAGGTCATGACACAGGCATCTATTGCAACCCTTAGAGTAAATTTTTAAGATAACTTTTCCTCCAAATGTAAAATAAGATGATTTGTTAAACATCTGGTACGGCCTCTGTATTAAAGTAAATCATCACCAGGAATAACTGTTGAGGAAAAAAGGCCTTTGCCTTTCGTGTCTCTGCTTAAAGAACTGAACCAAAGATAAAATACAACTGAGATAACCTATGCACATAGACCAACTGACTTTTAGAGTTCATTTCAAAGTGTGTTGAGCACTACTGACAGGGTACAAAATGCAGAACCTGTAATGTGATCGATGGAAACAATAACCATACTTATGTTCAACATTTAAAATGTGCTCCCATGCGATCAACATCAATGAATTGGACACATGCCAAACACAGCTGGTCACTTCTTTTATCAGGAAGGAGCTGATAGCCAATAGTAGTTTGCAATTATTAGAACTGACAGAAACTTGGATAGATGCCAACAGGTAATAAATTCATGCATGCCTATGTTCTGGAGCCCAACAGTGCAGAAACAAGGAAATTCCTGAAAGGGCAGAAGAGCGCTAGCTGATTTCCTTAGACAAGCATTTCTCAAACATAAAAAATCAGGAATTCAGGTGACAGCTCTATTTCAATGTACTATAAGCACAATAAAAATCAGTCCTTGGTATCACCAATCCAGAATACCTCAGAATACCTTTTACTTAACAGTAAAATGAAACAGTTTCCAAGGCAGTGAACATTCCTCATTCTTACATTACTATCAGTAGAATCATCAATACACATTTAATTTATGACACCCTTTTTTATATCTCTGGAAAACAATTTGGTGAAAGTGCTAATAAAGATCAGGCCCTGAGTAAGAGAAATATGCCTGTTGAATGCCCTTTAAAAGGCCCTCCTTATTAGCTGCATTAAAACGTGTCATTATTCAATATGTATATGTAGAAAAATACCACCCCTATCTGATACAAGATGCACATTTAAAGACACATACAATTGGTTACTGCAACCAGGGGTGTGTGTGTGTGTGTATATATATATATATATATATATATAACAATAAAATAATAAAACAATAAAACATAATAGGGTAGAACATACATTTTTCATTTTCAGCTTGTACAGCATTGGTGTTTGAATGATGTAAAACCTAAGGCTACAATTGTTCGTACATATTTCATGGAACAGACAAATTAAATTATTTTATTTTTAATGACACATCTAGCTAGACTCGGCCGGAGACCCAGCTGCCCATGTTATCAACGTTTAACAAAAAAAAAGAATAAATAATAGAATGAAAAGCAAAGTTAAGTTTCCTGAATGAACAGTTATATTCTGCCTTATTCAATTTAAGATATAAAATTAAACACAGTTAGCTTAGCCATCTAGTAAATGATTTCATTTTATATGTATTTTTACAGCTACGACACGCGTGTTGCCCATTTGGGGATGAAAAATAATACGACAAAAATACTTTCCCTTCTTACCTCAAGACGAAGGTCAAACAGCTGAACTTGAGACTCGGGTTACGCTTTTCTCCCTTCCACACTATTAGTTTGTGCCTGAGAATGGCTCCTCCTCGTGGCTTGTTATTGGCTGCAGCTCACACTTCCAAGCAGGTCATTGGTAGACGGCGCTGTAGTTTATAGTTATTACATTTATATACAAAGCTGGCCGCTTGTGCCATCTTGTTTGTCTTACTCAGCAGCGTCATTTTCCCGGCAAACCACGGGGGATTCCAGCAAGCGCGTTTAACTTGCAACCCTGCTTTAACAGCTGATCACCTTCCCGTCGACATAGACGCGGAAATCCTGACATTCTCTTCGCGAACGGTACCGTTTCTCATCCCAGTTCTTGATTTATTCAATAATGTTCACCTGGGATAACTTACGTTCCATTTGATTTCAAACATCGCACAACGTATATTTGCACTCACATCTTCACAAACTATGTATTGGCCTCCGTTTTGTGCTACTGGTAGTGATGCCACCCGCCCCTTACAATACGGGATCGCCTCCTATTTCCATATTGTAGCGGACGGGTAGCAATCATACCTACTGCAAGCCTGTTATATAATATAAGAGATGCCGAACACATTGGCAGTGGTAATTAAGCAAAGACATGTAGGGCTCAAAAGACTCCAACATATTTTTGTCATTTTTTCTCGGACATAAACCCCTGTCAATAGTTAATGTATAGTTCCACCAAATTGCAGGTTTACCATTTTTTACAGAAATGTTTATTTGTGACGACACTGGACGATTTAACACGATTAATAAATATTGTAGCGCTGGGGGCACCCATCAGGTATCGTGGTCGGCGTGCTGGACTGATGGATAAATGTAAATCAATTTTTGTGTTTATCATGTGTTATACAGAAATGAAGTAAAACAAACAATAAAACAGGCTACATTAGGAAGTAAAAGGGTGTTCGGATTTTTTAGCATACCTATCAGAATAGCAGACTAGTAGACTCAGAGCGCTTGTGTAGAACAGAATTACGTAATGTTCTCCACTAGTCCATACATTTTGCATACCTTTGCAAGGATTCGACGGAAGGTCAGCAATAGCACAGAATATTCCACTGAAAGTAAAACAATCATGCTTTTCTATTATGTTTAGTTACAGTTATAACTACAAACAAGTAGCATAAATTATACTGTTTCACAAACGCCAGCTAGTACATAAACTCATCGCTGCAAAAATATTCTTTCTGTAATACACATTCTTTTATTTATTTGTTTGTTTTTTGCGTTGTTTGTTTTGTTCATCTGCTGTCATAGGTTGTAACAGTTCTGGTAACACTTTGCTTAACAGGGCAAGTAGCGAAGCAGTCTGCATATCCTGGCATGCTCACGCCTGCTCATGCAAGAAGCTGTGGTGTAACCCCAGTAGAACAGAAGCAGCGGGTGTTGTTACAGCTGTGCAGTGAGCTGGCCAGCTGGGAGCAGGAGTACAACTGCTGAAAGTGTTTGGCCCAGCCAGTGGAGGCAGCATTATGTGGCTGTGAGACAGCACTGCTTGTCCGGGAGGAGGTGTGTCATGGCTAGTAAACCTAGCTGGCCCAGAAGTGCAGGAGGTGGAGGCCGACTTACTGGACTGCTTGGTGACTGGGAGGGCTTTCTGACCCAGGAGTGCCAGAAGCTAGTGGAGCATGCGTATTACCTGGGGGTCCCTCGGCTTGAGGAGCACCATGAGTTGTCAGAGGAGATGGCATGCAGGGAGTGGTGGCACAAGGCCACGCGATTTGGGGAGCAGGAAGGGCAGCAGGTGGCCTCTAAAACGTGTAACGGCAACGTCCGGGGAACCTGTGATGCCAACACCTGCTAACAGCCCAGCATCTACTAGCCACACCGGTGCCCACCTCGTGGTTGCCACCGGATCTAGGATCATCTCTACCAGCTGGAAGTAATGTCACAGTACCAATTACACTGTTGTAGACCTATTGCCTATTTATATATTATTTTGTGCAATTATTGTCTTGGTGTAGAGACATAAACACATATTAGTGATTGAAGGTTATAAAAAAGTATTAAAGAGCAGGAAAAATGTGTCAGAGCAACAGAAAACAGGAAACAATTCAAAAAAATGCAAAAATTAGAGATTGGCATGATGCAAAAATGAGGTGGCAGTGATTTGTGTAGGGACTTTGTTGAGGGGAAAACATTTTAAAAAATGTGGATTACTCGACGAGAGGTCTCAAAACCAGCCATGTATTGCTCACAGCAGGCCTCCACTGGACTAAATATAAAGCACAACTTCCAGCATCCAATCGTGTACACCACACTGCCTCTCGCCAAACCAAACAGTGCTGGAATTGTCACAAACTATCATGGGTGCTGCCAGGTCACCTAACCACAATATCTGTCATAATCCCTGGTGGTCGCAAACAACCAGGCAGAGCCAGAGCGTACCCCTTCCTACACAGGTAAATGTGAGCATTCTCATGGGGAGTCATGTAGGAATTCCATCCACCACTTCAATCACCTGAGGAATGCTTAACTGTCGGAAAAAAAAAGCCCTGAATTACAGCCTTCTCCTCCCGGTTGTGGGGAACTTGAATTCCTGCGTTGTGGCACCAGTTAGAGCAAACGGTCAGTGACAGCTTGCACGGATCTGCACACTGAAGCCTTGTAGAGGCCACATTCACCCCCTCCCCGGTCAAGGGTTGAGTCACACTGACCACCGCAACTGGTCCCACAGCTCAGCTCTGTAACAAGTCCCAGAGATTCAGCAGCGACTGCTGGTGCTCCTTCTCTGGTAATGGCAGACTCGGGCGGTTTGGGTCCCCTCCAAGTAATGGCACTTTCTCTTGCTGTCTGCCAGGCTGTTTCCTCTGCTGGCCCTCCTCTTCTGTGACTGGTGGCCTCACATAGCCACTCCTGCAGTGTCTCCAGGCTGCGCCACCCCTACTGGTCCAGCTCACCATGCTCCCTTTGCTCATCCAGCTCGCGGTGCTTCTGGGCCAGCTGGGCCTCCGAAGCGCCACACATGGCAGAGTAGCGCCAACTCCGCTGCCTCAGCCTGACGCATCTGATTGTCATGCTCTCGCTCCCAGCTGGCCACCTCCTCGTGCAGCTACTCCTGGTCCTGCTGGCTCTGCTGCCACTGCTGTTCAAGTACATAGTGCTCCTGAGCCAGCTGACCCTCCAGTGTGTGGCACACCTCTTTGAGGCTGGCAAGTTGAGAACTCCCACTGGCCAGCAAATGGTTGGAATCCCTGGAAGCTCCCACCTTCTTTGTTCGTTCACATCATCTCCAACAGGGATCTGGCCGGGTGACAGGCAAGTTGAGGGCGCACTGCACAGGTCCTGGGTGCTTCAGATGGATGGGGCAATGCCTCCCTCTCTTCATTGTCCCCTGCTTGTCTACTGGTGGCACAGGTGAATGCTTCTTGGCAAATCAGTGCCTGGTGCGCCCTCTTCAAACAACACCTGCAAACGAGCTTCCCACCCCGAAGCCTGCCATTCCGAGCTGGCCGCTGCTCTCGTGCCATCGCTCCATGTGCCCCCTGCAGGCCTGCCAGCCTAGAGCAGGCTGCCACAGAGTAGCATTAGTGGGGCCATTTCTAGCATCCACTTCTAGCACCAATGTAATATGGAAAGGTGGTCAGTTGTCATTGTTGACACACCACAGCACAACAACGAAATGTGTACTCTGCATTTAACCCATGTGACATTGTGACACAGCATTGGGCAGCTAATTCAATTCCTGGGGAGCAGTGCTTGGGGGGTGATACCTGGCTCACGGTACCTCAGTGGTATTTGCAGGTTGGGGACTCGAAGCAGCAACCTTTCGATTACACAGTTGTATCCCTAACCATTATGCCACCACTTCCCCGATTGCAGACCCAGGCATCACAGCGGCAGGAAGCAGACAAGACAGCTTTGCTTGAACGAGAGTGCTCTTTATTTACAGCCCTTAAAAGGACAAAACACAAAACACCACACACCAACCGCTCCCAGTAAACACTGTCCACTGTGCTGGCCATCCTGACCCTTCTACCAACATACAGTGGGTGCACATATACCACTATTTACAACAATTAACATTAATGCAGCACATGACATTCAATACAGTGCAGTAACATCCCAGCATTAAAGAACAAAAAATGCAATTAACATTAATGCAGCACATGACATTCAATACAGTGCAGTAACATCCCAGCATTAAAGAACAATAAATGCAATTCTTATAACAAGTGTAAAAATATGAAAGTGAAAAGTGCTTTTCACTTTTTGGCAATGAAAAAATATGCCTGAAGCATCACTACACCTGGTTAAGGGTTTTTATATGTGGAACTAGCTACAGGTCCAGCTAGCCATGGAACACAACAGGGCTCACAATAATGTTGCATGACCCTTGTTAATGCACTGACAGGAATACAACCACCAATTAAATAAATAATACAGTATGTCACAATTCATAACTCCTTTGCACAGAGGCTGCAATCATAACCATGCCACAGTGGGACAGAACAAACGAAAACGGTACCTTGCTCAGGGTACCTCAGCTGTACGTGCAGGTCGAGGACTTGAACCGATGATCTTTCGATTACACGGTTGCATCCCCGACCATTTCTTCTCTAGTATGTGTGCACTATTTATATGTAAAGTCATATTAAACTCATAGGCTCTTTGGTTACACAACCATAATCTTTAAATCTTGACAAACAAGTGCTTTCAGACACTTCACATTAATAAGATCCATAAAAAAGATAAAATACTAATCTTAATGTTTATTTCCAGAATGATAATGGTGCACTGAAAGGGACAAACCTCATGTGTTCATGATTAGGCACTTTCTTATATTAAGTTTTATATGAAGTTTATATGAAAAAAAGAATGCACAAAACATATTTTAAAATATATTTAAACTCTTGTGTGAGGAAATGTTATAGTTTACAATTTCCAATTTATAGTCATTCTCCGAAAATACCCTTTTTCAGAAAAAGCAAAAGATTTTGATATTGTAGAGGATATTGTATTCACCATCCCCTTTTAACATAACTATTTCCTCCGTCTCCCTAGCAAGACCAGAATGCATGCGGCACCAAGAGCAAAAAGAGGGATATAGTAGTTCTCTAACAGGTTGTAGGGGAAGCCGGGTCCCCCTTCTTCTGTCTGACCTTGGGTTGCAATGTCAACTCTTTCAGAAGTGGGGTAGTTCTCATGCCAAGGGGTCAGTTTTTCCTTTGCGGGGCTTGTGAGTCGGCCTGCATGATTGAGTACAGGGATCTCTTCAATGAGATTGCCCTCGATTACGCGTACATCTTGACTATCGAGCAGGCTCTCATAAGAGTTCTCTTCTGGCTCTGGGTGTTGTTCAATTTCGCTGATCTCCAAGCGTTGAGAATTACCAGAGTATGGCTCCTCTTCGACTGATTCAGTGGCTCCTTGGTTGTGAAAATGTCGAAGTAGCTCAGCAGAATGGATGCGAAGCATTCCAGGCTTGCTAAAGTACATTTCTCCAGACATGGTGTCATGGGAGCAGGTGGAACTTGCAAGATTACCGGCCTGGTCGAGATCAGCAGAAGATGCAGTTGGTCTGGTAGTGTGCCGAGCTTGAAGTCCTTGACTAGGCTCAGCATGAGGATGATGATCACTTACCTTCAAGAGATTTATCACACCACATTATGTACAGAAGATGGCAGTAATGCTCCATATGATCAGCAGATTAGGCAAATTTAGGTATATGAAGAACAAATAAAGTTCAGTATTTTTCATGAATATTAGAAATATGTGGTTAAAATTAAATTAACAAGCCTTCCAGTTTGGTCTGAATCACCATTACAGTTTTTTTATTATTATTTTATTAATTATCTTGATTTCACAAAATTAGTTATCCGTTTCATTAACTTTTTAAGTTCATAAAAGCGAGTTGTTCTTTTCAATGTAAGTCACGTACATATCTGAAAATGACACCATGTTGAAACAGTAAATGGATCCAATGGGAGAAACAGGCTTTACAGCCTGAGGGCTTAAAGCATAGATCTTAAAAAACTGATACATTACCTGACCACTGCCTGGACTGGAGGTCTGTACTAGTTTTGGAAATGTGTTCTGACTGGCATCTGCTGGGTTGGTATCCTGTACTGGCCTACTAGTTAAGCTCTCCTGGAGACAAGATGATACTACAGAGGTATTCTTAACAACTTCTGTGACTAGAGGGTAGGTGACGTGGGTTGATGCACATGCCTGTGAGTCAGTCACACCTCGACTACAAAGAGTATCTGTGTGATTAGGGGTAACGCCCTTATCACTGGAGGCTGCCTGAAAGGGACCGGGCAGTGGAGCCGAGTGGCCCGTCCCTTTTAAAGTTGGAATAGCCAGAGCAGCTTCAGTGGTGGCATGTTCTGGAGGGTTTGAAACAGTGTGATGCCCATCATCCACTGGAGCAGGCCCAAGAACAGAAGCAGAAGTCTCACCACCTGTAGGTTAGGAAGATTTTGGAAGAGTGATACTGATACTTCATACATCCATTCATTTTCCGTAACCGCTTGTCCGATTCAAAGTCATGGGGGTTCAGAAGCCTATCCCAGAGGCTACGTGAGCAAGGCAGGGAACAACCCAGGACAGGGTGCCAACCCATCACAAGGCACACTCACACATGCACACCTACAGACAATTCAGTAACTCCAGTTAGCCAATGTAGTTCAATCAGCATGTTTTTAGACTGTGGGGGAAAACAGAGTACACGGAGGAGGCTCCATGACAACAGAGGGAGAACATGCAAACTCCACACACATGGAGCCCTGGAGGAGATTTGAACCTAGAAATGTGAGGGAACAGTGTTAACCATGGCCCAAGATTGCAAGTTATATATGAATATTACTTAAGTATGCTGCTATCTGTCCACCTAGCCATCCTTCCAAAATTCCTAATCCTGCGGTGAGCCTAGACCCTGTGCCAAAATAATAAGGACAGGAGGCATCTGAGGAGATGCCAGTCCATGACAGCGACACACAAACAGCATCACACACTAAGGACCAGTGAATAACTGAAACCAAGACTTACTCCTAGTGGGCCGGACACTGAGTGATTTATATTCATGCTCAAGTTCTGAAGCCAATTTCCATTGCTCACAGGATCTCAGAGCCGCGATTAAATCATCTGGCCAGTTCTCTCTCCGCTTCAAACAGTCCAACAGCACCAGCATAGCTTCTTGATGGCCTTTGCTGTCATTCTTAGCTGTTATTTCACTCTTCAAAATAAGCATACTTGATGTTATAAAAAAAACTACTCAGAATAAATATGGCTAAGCAAAAAATAATGCTAACCGTAAGTAAGGGAACAGTGAAACTATGGCCTGAGTTTATTAAACAGACACTACTATAAAGTTATTTCCAATATTAATAACCATTTCTAAATCATATATGTGAAGAAATACAAATCAGTACAATACTTTTAATAAAGCAGAGTAAGAGTATGAACAGGGACTCACCCGATCAGTATCAGTAAGGCAGGGGAGATGAACCATGGTCTCCATGGGTTTCAGTTTTTCCACAAACACTGCCAAGTTGCGCCGTATATAACGTCTGTACAATTCATCGCTTGCAAAAGGCATTTTCTTAAGCCAAATAATGCTGTAGTGGACAGATATTGATAAAGATTAGAGGGCTGAAAAATCATTACTCAATATTTTGTTCAGCGTTTAAGCGAGAGTAATATGTTTCTGGGACAGGAACACAGTTACGGCATGTCTGACAGTCTACTGAATAACGTCAGTAACAGGTGAACTAATCTAGATTTTCTAAGTCTAAATCTTCCCAAAAGCCTTGTAACAGAGCATTATGTAATAACATTTAAGAGTTCTTACATAAAGAAAAGTTATTACATTTTGTCAAATTATTACATGGTATGTGGTTTTATTACATAATGAAAAACAAAAATGAAAATGAAACATGTTTACACTAGTCAAAAACCCTTATAACATATAAGTCATTTGTATAATGCAAAACATTCTTAGTAGGCCTGCACGATGTGCAATGTTACATCACATGTTATGCACATGCAACTGCTGCATCGCAAAGGTCACAATCGTCAGCTGGTTTGAAATTAGGCTTGGGCGGCACCACATTTTTCATATAGTCATAACATTTAGAAATTATATCAAAGTAATGCTATTCGGATATTTTTAAATCTTAGCGATTAAAATGCGGGGATCATCAGTAAGTTTTGCTTACACATTTTCACTTTGTTATAGGAAACAACACATAGCAGGCTTTGTAATTTTTATGATTATGCTTTTTCATGATTATCTACATTAACATGCATGTGTACCAAGTTGATGTGGATGTGGTATAAAAATGCATGCCCACAAGGGTTTCTTAAACATGAGTTTTTATGCTGCTTTAACACAGGTGTTTCGAGAGTAAAAAATACTGCGTAGAGACAAACAGAAGGCTAAAAAATGTCATGTCGAGATGTACTCTACCTCAAAATATTTGCCCCAACAGTGCAACACAAGGTTTATTGGGTTTTGAGTAAAATGCACACAAGTGACACATTAAACAGCTGAACAAAAAAAACGGGAAAAATTATAACCAAAACCCCACAGGCATTCACCCCTCCCCCTCCGGAGTAGGACAAAAACATAAGCAAAAGAAATACCGATAAAAACTATATATAATAATAACAATAAACAGGGGTGCACATGACATATTTGGTCTTGTTCTCAGGGGAGAACCTGGACCCGTTGCTTGGTCCTCACTTTTTTATTTTTTTATTTTTCTATGACCCACCCCACAGGATGAACACAATAGAGGGATACATGGATAATCTGACATCACATGTACTTTAATTTTAACAGAGAATGAATAAAACCAGTACAACAAAATATCTGTTCTTTAAAGCCCTGTAGTATGTAGCTTTCTAATGAAATGACTGCTTTTCAAACACTGAAAACCAAATGAAATGACAGCTTTTTAAGCACTGACAACAGTTGCTGCTATTTAAAAGCACTTAAAGTTATCTTATGTCATCATAATCATCATCATCATCACTGCCCTCCTGACTGTCTTCCTCTATTTCAAAAACAGTGTAAGGGATAACAGAAGGACTTTCTGAATGTTGGAGTAACTACCTGGATTGTTTGTCTTGCCTACATTCACACATGATTTGAGGGATTCATATCTGCTTTCAAACTCGTGAATTAGAGCTCTCAACCCATCAGTCTTATCCCTGCCAGCATCAGCATGTGACAGTCTCCTTCCTGTACTTACCCTCACTGTTCATCAGTAGTGTCAGCTGTCCAATTGCAACCATAAGCTCATCTTTGCATTCACTAATAGTCAGATTCTCTTGCTGGAACCTGTGGGAGGTGAACTGTAAAATGTTCCCGATACAAAGCATGTTGGCTAGAAAATAACGAAAATGCTCTGTGCAGATATGCTTTAGGCTACTGTCATCACTTGTTGCCACTTGAATCTGAATGGCTGGTAACATTCTCCATATTTTCAACAGTCTCCTGTCTCCAAGCAGACCATCTGATATTGTTAAGGTTTCCAATTTTGACAAAAGCAATGCTTTTCTCCTCACAGATCTGCTTTAGTAATTCGTTTTGCACCTCCTTTCTGTAAGTAAAAGCTTAGCAACTTCACCATGGATTGATTAAATGACTCACAGTATGGGACCGTGTGATCAGCTGACTTGGCGCAGTTCTCCAGGGTGTGGGCGTTGCACAGGATATGCACAAGTGAATCCCCGATATCCACCATCTGACTTAATTTTGGAACGACCCCGTTGTAAATTCCAACGTTGACAGTGGCTCCATCAGTGCATACTGAGACCAGCTTCATCTTCCACTCTGCTAAACCACAAGTATGAAACAGTATGAAAAGTCCGTCCACTATGTCCTGTGCTGTTTTATTGCCCCCCAGGTTAATTATTCCAAGGAAATCTGAGCTGAATTCTCCGTTGTTTGACCCAAAAACAATGTACACAATATCCTGTTCCATTTTTGTTATATCTTCTGATCCATCGGAGGACACCCCAAAATTCAGCTGATTTCAGTTTTTCGCTCAAATCTGAAGTTACTGTCTGTGCGCTGCACTGCATGATATGCCCCCTCCCTTCTCGAGAATGATAAGCGCTCCCGACATTAACTCCAAGCCTCTTGAGAAGCGGAATATTCTCCTCATAAGAACATATAGGATGTGCACATTTCGCTTTGTGAAAGGCCAACAAAAAAAACGTTACTCAGGGCTTGATGCTGTTCTTCAGTCCGCTTTTCTTGCCATCTGTCGATCAGACCACTGGGCCGGCTGTGCATGTTAACCACCACTTGCATTGCTTTCTGGTGCTCTCTACTATTTGCATGCTTATCAAAAGCTGGATGATTGAAGTTTTTAGTACCTGTATAAAAGGCGCTGTTTATATCCACCACCGTGGGATTTTCACGGCACAGTTTGCACCACATTTAAGTGCGGGTGTCATTCGTTTGAAGCCAGTTGACTTCCTGTAGCCATTTTCCAAGACGCACGCTTCTTTTGCAGTCCACGCTTCTGGCATTTCTTTGGTGGTGGAGGAACACCAAAGTATTTGCTTAATGGAGCTTGCTTCTTGGACATTTTGATAAATGAAGAAAGCAGTGGCTCATACTGCAGTCCAATGTTTAGCACATATCTTTCCTAAAATCTTAGGTACGCAAACGCACGTTACAACATTAGGGGGAGTATTCTCCATATGTTGCTTAAATCATCCAAGATCAGAAGCCTCATCTTGGATCAGTTAATGGCGGTGAAAATTATCCGGTTAAGTCAGTTCCTTAAACGCATTTCAGGAACGGATTCGTTTAGCTGGAGGTATTCCGAGATGATTGTGCTGCTTGAAAAACTTATATGTATTGAGTCTAGAAAACATGATTGGCAACTCTCTCATTGGCTTCTACAAAATGACGGGAAAAACTGTGCATTTTCTCACTCAATCTGAGAAGGACCATTTATTGGAGCGATATGATGACTTCAAAGAATTAATCTGTATCAAAAGGAAACGCAGCAAAAGCAACCCAAATCAAAAAAGACAGCTGGCAAAAGGGAGCTGAAAAGTTAAATGCATGCATAGTTTTTAATTTGTATACTTATAGCTTGAATGCAGCATTACATTCAATTGTGTCACATTATTATTTAATTGTCATAATTCCAGATGAAATGGAAGCACAGTCAGGACATGGGAACAAGTTAAAGTGAAGTACAAAAAATATACTTCAAACTGTAAAAGAGTGTGTGTGTATATATTAGGATATTTATACTTTATTTATAATATATAATAATTTATACTTATAAGTATATTATTTTACTTTACTATGCACTGTGCAAAATCAGTCGCTTATCCATGAATGGCGAGGCCAACGCTGATTGGATTTACACGCATGGACACTAATTAAGTGTGCGAGCTAATCCTTGCTTACACAGAACAAACCTGCTCCGAGCAGGTTTGACGATTAGGATGTGTTGGTATAACAACACATTCAGTAAGAGTTTTGAGGAACCGACAGATCCAGGATCATGCCAAATCATCAACAATTTCATCTGGCTAAACGAATAATCCACGTACAGAGAAGATCTGGAGTGCACTGATTATTTTGATAGCGCATGCGCACAACTTATGTGCATTTCTGATAATGAATACAACCCTAAATCAGAAAAAGGTGGGACAGTATGGAAAACACAAATAAAGAAAGAGTCATTGGATCTTGGATGCTGCTTTTGTACCAAATCATAATTACAATAACCTGTTTCAAATCACACTATTATTTAACCAATTTACCTCATTACTAGCTCTAAATTGCTCCTGTCCCAACTTTTTTGAAATGTGTTCCAAGAACCAAAATTTGAATACATGTTTATTTTGTAAAAAAACAATAAAATTCATGAGGAACACATTAAATAATGTGCTGTTGTATTGTTTTTAATGTAATACAAGTCAAAGTAAATTTAGAAATCACTACTTTCTTTTTTTATTTGCATTTTCCATACTGTGCCAATTTTTCTGATTTGGGGTTGTAATAAATGTGTATACAACAAGAGCCAAAGCGAAACATAATTGCGGAGTACAGTACATCTTGTGCACAAAACTAAATTGAGCGTGTTGGTGACTGGGATTTCTAGGAGCCTGCTTAATATTTCTAAACATAGTGTGCCAGCACAATGGAGAGGCATAAGATATCCTCACCCCATTTACGGGCAACAGGTAGAATCACCTTACCAGCATGACGCAAAAGCACATACTGCGCAGGGACTGGTTTATTGGACTTGGACAGGGAAGCAAATTTACAAAGGGGGTAAGTGAGAGGGAAGTGTGGTAAGTGAGGGGGAAGGATATCCCACACATAATCCCAACGAGAGTAGATCTCAGTTGCAGAAAGAAATAAAAAGAAGCAGGAGGAATAGAAAATGTAGAGCTGAGAGCCTGAAACGTGAGGAGGCCAGAGTTGTCAAATAGATCACCCAGAGTATGGACTCCAGACGAAATCCACCAGGAATTTGCGACAGTCTGACCATCAATATTAAGCACTCTATTAAGAAATACTGGTGTTGGAATGCCAGTATGGGACAGAGCCGATGCGCTACTCAACCTAGCCCATGGTTAGCCGCCTTAGGTTTCAGGAAGAGAATAGGAAGATGTCGCAGACAATGTGGATAGCCGATGCCGATGTTTAAAAGTCAAGGTCAGCCGATGGCCAATAATTGCTGCCGATTTTTTTAGCCAATAATTGGACATTTTCCTCTCTGCTTGCATGGTAAAATAGTGTGACCAGATAATCCATGTCATCCCAGACACTTTGAGCTAGGACAGGATTTGTAAACTACCATTTCAATTAAGGAAAGCAGCCAGAAGGGTGGATTTAACAAAAAATATTTATAAAATGGAGGCAATGAAAATGTGTATCAACTGAAAATAGAGTGATCATTTATTTATTGATTGGTTGTATTTGTAAGGGTTGGTCTGAGATAAACTAAAATTACAATAACTGTTTACAACACACACATTTTGTGACTTCCACCCAATACCTGTTTACAACACGCAATTTTTGTGACTTCCGCCCAATAACTAAATAACAACATGCAATTCTTGTGACTTCCGCCCTAAACCACACCCACTGACTCACTCAAAGTTTTAGCTTTCTACCGGGAGCCTGTCTGATCATGGGAAAATTATTCGAACTATTTTGATGTGATGGCAGCAGCTCGGGAGAGGAAAGCAAGAGAATTTATACAAACTTATACAGCAAATAATGCATACATTTAGTAGATAGTCACTCTATTACTACCGATGTGCTTCACTATTACATTGACTGGCATGTCGCGTTTGTTGAAAACTTACAAGTTTCTTGGAAACTCAGTAAAAAGGAAGATAGAGATTTTTTTTCGTAGAAAGGACAAAGTGCAGGTAGGGTTGCTACCTGTGCCAGTTTTCCTGGGATTGTCCATTTTATGAGCTACTGTCCCGGAAAAACAATATATCTGTACATATAACTTAGATTTTCATAGCTTAAAAAGTAAAAATAAATCTTTACTACTGCTATTCTTTTATGCTTCTGTTTATGTCTATACATGAAATCCTTGCGCGGAAAAAAAATATAATAATTCAGGTAAAACAACAACAACTGGCCACGGGTGGGTTTCCCGAAAGCATCGCAGCGCTAAGTAGTTCGTTATCAAGCACTTAAGATTGATCGTTAATTAACGTGCCGTTCCCAAAACCCTTCGTAGCAAAGTAATTTGTTATTTCGCCCGTAGATTTGCGAGAGAGCCGACCCACTCGTTATGTTCTAAGTAGTTAGTTATTTGAACTTTTGCCGCATGTCCTGTCACAGAGACGCAGAGATCGGCCAAAATAGATCACAAAAACATACTGGCGGCCTTCTCTAGCCAAAGTAATACTGCCGATGATATAATTAGCGGTCAAAATTAATAACATGTACAGTTAAATGTACAGTTAAGACAAATATAAAACTATA
>JAODKM010008019.1:0-24328 GCA_026780845.1 Petrocephalus sullivani
GTGTCGTGCCGTACTATGCAGTGGAAAAGCGCCATAAGAGAGTAGGGGTTCCCAACACGTGGTCCGGGGCCAGTATTCTATTCTAAGTCAGAGTTTTCAGGAGCATCAGGTTAATTTCCAAAAATAAAACGATCTATTTTCCACTTTTTAAGACTCCTCACGTATACAGGTTCTGTTCACATCTGAAAAAAATGAAAACCGTTAAATCTATAGATCAACCGGCACTCCCCCTCCACCCAGCCATTTCACTGGTCCATGAAATTTTCGCACAACGTCCTAACAGATGGGAATCTACAGAAATATTACAAGTAGGGGTCGACAATCTTCCCAAAAAATCATACTGCGATCTTTTTAACATACAATCACGTACTGTCAAAATGTACTGTAAAGAATATCCAGACTCAAACAGGCCTAAGGACTAATCTATTAGTTGTATGTAAAGCACTATACTGTATTAAAGACAGTTTTCAAAACCTGAGATATTTAAAATATTAAACCTGTAATGAGCAATCACTGGATAACAACCATTAAATAAAGATTTTAAATGTGAAAGCAGGAAAAAAAAAAGGATATATGGAAAATGCACTCAGCAAACAACGTTAAAACGTCAGATTTTATTATGAACTTAAAAACTAGCTGCGTACTCCAGTTATAACCGACATTTAGATGTACTGAAACCATCATGTACCATATGAGGAGTTGTTTTTTTTTTCCCAAACTGCTTGAACACATAGGCTAGAAAGTCGAGCTGAAAACATAACATAAATCTATACCATCTTGCTATGTGTGCAGCCTAAGCCTACTTCCCTTACAAAGGCTTAGTTGCTGTCAGATATTGACACCGGGTTACTTGTATGATATTGCTGATTACTGATAATATATCACCCAGCCCTACCATATAGATCTCAAAGATCCAAACTTATAGTGAGGGTGTGCTGGGGGCATCTGGCAGAGGATCCTGTCCTGGAGATCTTAATCTCACACCTCGGGCAGAACTTCACTTACATTCCGAGGAAAGACATGAGTCTTAATAGGCAATGTTCTGTGCCTCCACTGCTGAGGCGGCTGTGCAGAGCTGTGGCCATAAGGTCGTTGGTGCCTGTTGCGGAGGCAATCCCGAATATGGTGGAGGACACCAGTGGTAAAGTGAGTCGTCAGCCTAAAGGAGGTAGCCTTCTGAGCTCGGTTAGCTAGTGGGAATCCGGAGGCAGCTGACAGGTACCAGCAGGCTAAGCAGAATGTGCCTTTGGCAGCCGCAGAAGCAGAAACTCAGGTGTGGGACGAGGCCTTGGAAAATAAATTTTGGTCGGCCTCAGAGATTCTGGCAAACCGACAGGTGACTTAGGAAGGGGGAGCAGGGCATTGCCCATGCAGCAGGAATGGAGTGCAGTTGACCTCAACTGGGGATACAGTCAGGTGGTGGAAGGAATATTTCGAGGACCTTCTGAATCACGCTGACAAGCATTCCTTGGAGGAACTTTGCACGGAGGTCGGAGAATGTGCCTCTGGATTAGCGGACTGGGGTAGTGGGCCCAATTTTTAAGAACGGGGATCAGAGAATGTATTCCAAATTCATTTCTCCCCCAAACAGTCTACATGTGCCTTGTGGACCTGGAGAAGGCATACGACTATGTCACTCAGGGGGTCGTGTGGGGGGTGCTTGGGAGTATGGGGTCCACTGTATAACCAGAGAGAGAGTTTGGTTTGCATTGGCAGTACTAAGTCAGACCCCTTCTTGGTAGTTGTTGGACTCCATAGGGCTGCCCTTCAGTTCCATTCAGTTCATAGTTTTTATGGACAAAATTTCTAGGTGTTGCCAAGGCGTGGAAGGTGTCCAGTTCGGTAATCTCAGGAGCGAATTTCTGCTTTTTGCAGATGATGTGGTCCTGTTGGCTTAATTGGAGTGACCTTTAGCGGCTACTGGGGTAGTTTGCAGCTGAGTGTGTAGTGGCCCAGATGAGGAAGCATAAGGCCATGAAAATCAAGCGGAACAGGCTGGATTGCCACAAGTTTGGGGATGACTTGAGTGCCTCAAGCGGAAGAATTCAAGTATTTTGCGGTCTTGGTCACGAGTGAGGAAAGAATGAAGCAGGAGGTTGACGGCACACAGTGTAGAATCAGCAATCATGTAGTCACTGTACTCGAAAAGGCAAAACTGACGATTTACCGGTCAATACTCCCTTTGTGGTCACTAGGGTTCTGGGTAGTGAGCAAAAGAATGAGACTGCAAATACAAGTAGAAGAAATTGGCTTCCTTTGTAGGGTTCTGGGCTCAGAGATAGGGTGTAGAGCTCGGACATTTGGAAGGGGCTCAAAGCAGAGATGCTGCTCCTCTGAATCAAAAGGAGCCAACTGTGGTGGTTTGGGCATCTGAATAGTTTGCCTCCGGGATGCCTCCCTGGGGAGGCGTTTCCAGCATGTCCAACCAAGAGGAGACCCCAGGGCAGACCCAGGACATGCGGGGTGTTATAGAATTTCTCTCTCTCGGCTGGCCAGGGAGGTCCTGGGTATTCCCCTCCGGAGGAGCAGGCAGGAAAGTGAGGTCTGGGCATCTCTGATCACACTGCCACCTACGCGATCCAGACCCAGATAAGCAGCGGACAGTGGATGGATGGAAATATCACAATATTTCTCACAAGAACTTCAAATATTGCAATGTAATTTATTTCCAGCTCCTACTCACATGGAGTCACCATACATCCATACAACAATTTTTATGTTGTGTAAGTTCTATATGTAATGTGCCTTTTACTCAAAACCATGAATATCAAAAACCTCCTTGGCAAGCTAACTGCTGGGGTTGTCAGAGAGGATGAACAAATGTTTTAAAGAAGCATAGCATTTGAACACATTGCTGCTGTATATCAACCTTTCGTCGGCAGCCTACTAGGTGGATCTTTTTTTAGAGTTGAACAGCTCCACTGGACTAAAAATGGCATAGATGAGCAGCACCAGATACACCTTAGACCATGAAATGGGGTCAACATAGGCAAGACACACAGAAACACAAAACAGAAAACTATGTTTAAGGGGCTAATCCAACGTTAGTTTCTCTGAACTAGGGCTGAACGATTTATCGATTTCACATCAAAATTGCGATTTTAAACAATGCAATTAGCAAATCGCAAAGGCTGCGACTTAGGTTATGCATTATTCAGCACGTCTCACCCAGGATTTAAAACTGTCACACAAGGACGGGATGAATTTGCAAAACTATTCTCGCAAGTCAATCTCACCAATCAAAAGTGCCGTGCTCCTCACGTGCCAATCATGCTCACCAATCAGAAGTGGCCCAAATTGACTGCGCATACGCCCACAAAAACGTGAAACCCAAGGAAAACGTTACATTCACAGTGCAAAAAAATATTGGTTCCACTGCTGAGCCGTAAGTGAATTACCTACCTATGTAATGGCCAGAGATTGTTCACGGAAAGATCCTATTATTAAGGGTCCAAGCAGCGTTAGTCGCAAGATCCCTAATGTTTTTATTACTTGTTTTAATTTACATTACTTTATTTAACTTAACACATTTGCGGCTTTTGTGATAGTAGTTTTATGCATCATTGTTCTCTCCCGATTTGACCCTTACATACATGGGACTTTCCAGAAACACTTTACTATGATGAAGAAAAAAAGTGGTCGAGCACTGTTTGCAAAGACGGCACTTAAAATGTAAAAATACTATCATGTTCGGGGTGGCTAGGGAATTGTTCTGTGGTTTATTAGGTGCATGTTCTACATTATGTGTTAGAATTAATATATTTTGGATTCATATATTTCCATTCTTAACTTTGGATTAATGTATAGCGCAGTTCAAATTTCAATGTACGGTTCTGCTCAATTACTGTTTTTTTTATACAGATATAGTGAATACCAAGTTGGAAAAAAAACGCAAATCAAATCGCAATCGCAATATCTGTCAGATAAATCGCAATTCGATATTTTCTTAAAATGCTTCAGCCCTACTCTGTCTGCTGTAAAAAGAAAAAAAGCAAATAAACTCATAAAATACGTGAATATGACTGATCACAGAGAAATGTGATTCATTAAAATGAATGTCCTAAAAGCTGCATAGTGGGGAGAATGGGATACATTTATCCATGCAGTCTGAAGGACCTAATGATGCACAGTTAAATCCCCGCCACTAAATATCTCCTTGTCAAAAATCAAGTAATATTGACAAAATACGAAACAGGAAGCCTTCCCCCGGAGGAAACTAGGCAGCAATATGCTTAATTATTTATCTCCGGAGCGATAATCAGAGGAAGATCAGTAGCAGTGCCAAGGGGGACAATGCCTCGTGAGGTCATGTTTTGTAAACCGCGGGTGGTTTGTTTGTGTGCAGCTGTGTGAAGAGACCATTGTCCCATCACAGACAAAGAGGCCGGCTTTGGAGGCCATGTGTGAAGTTCTTGTGCTGGACAGCTCCTGACACCGAAGCAATCGGCCCAGGGATCCTGCAACCCTACACTGGTTATTAAGTGGTCACTCTCAGTAAGGGAACAGTAGCCTATTCCTGGATTGGGGTAGCTCAGTTCAAGGGTAGCATTAATGAGGTCATTGTTTGTCACCTTACTTTGGGACTTTAAATGAAAACAAAAAGCAGACCACGCTATCATACGTCACCCTAACACCACTGATAATTCGCTTTAAAAATGGTGACCAATACCGTGTTGCACACCCGTAAACAAAACAGAAAAATGTCTGCTGTGTGAAATTAATTTTAACATCGTTACAAATGCATTTTGCAAACAAAATCACAAGGAGGATCTACTAATTGATTGCTCACCTTAAGGTGAGCCAGTGAAGAGTATGAAGAGTTTCTGAAAAACAAATCCATCCCAATAAAGAAGGCTGCAGTACTGCCGAATAATGCTAGACAGTCAGTATAGCAATCATTTTATAGCAAAATTCAGTGCAGACAGAGCAAAATCAAAAGAGATCACTCAGAAAATTACTTGAGTACTTTAGTTTTAGTCCTTTAAATTTATCACAGTGAATGATCAGGCGCTCTCTGTTATAAATGTAATAAGATGTATACAGTAGGGATGCATCTCGATTACCGATTTTTTTGTGAGTGCGATCATCCGATACCCATTTTTCACTGAAAACAATCGAATTTTCTTTCAAGCAAACTATTTTCATAACAAAATCTTATTAAACTTTACACTTTCAAATAGAAGTAAGTAAGTAGATAAATATAACAAAATTTTTATATATTCTTTCAAATAATAATAGGTGCAGTAAGTAAAAAAAATGATAATGCAAGTATTTTTTGTCTTGGCAACATATTATAACCAAAATGCCACTACTTACGCATTAATAGCAAGTCTCTCTTTATCAACGGAATTGGAATCAGCTGTAAAACTGAACACTGCTTTGGGATCCGCTTGTAGCAGACTACGTGTGTGACATGAGACTAGATTAAACAGCTCCGGTAGCTCGACGTTCGAAAAGTAATGCCTACTCGGCATTCTGTATTTTGGGCTGAGGTAATTTCATATTGTGGCACCGAGCAGACAGAGACATCGTGAGGGCGGCGAATAACAAGCTGACTCGTTACTGGGAGACAACAAGGCTCTTTTATTATACCCTTTAACAAGGGTAACCCATACTAAACCAGCACTGAACCAAATGAACCAGTGAAACACAGGGAGGTCAGACGCTGGACCACAAGACACAGACATGGTGGGAAGCTTACACAAAGCTAAGGACATGCGAGGGTTGGACAGGGTGCACACAAGGGCAACACATAAGCCACAATCAGGAATACAACTACTTAACAACAACAACAACAGAACAAGGGGCTATTTACAATTCACCCACAAGCATGCTGGGATATTCTGATCCCCGCCAGTAATACAATATTTCTGAAGCCTCTATCCTCAACCATGGTAAACGGCTGGTTATCCAGTGCCACAACAGGAGAGACTCCTGGCTTGTAGATCGCTTCGAACATGCTCTGCTGGCTTCAGTTTTAGCAGCTTTCGCTTTGCAAGCTTCTTCAAACCTAGCGTGTGTAACTGGAGCGAGCGGAGTGTTCTCTGCGTTGTGCTGATGTCGGTTGGCCCACAGCTTAAATAAAGGAGTGACCCGATCATCAATTCGAACCGTCCAGTTTTATTCCTGCCAATTAAGAAAAAACACATTCCCCGCTGATAAACATTGGGGGGAAACGGACCCCTCTCCTCCTTCCATGCCTCTGGACGACAGGAAGGCGTCACTAGCAGAAGGGGGAAATATAATGGGAAAACAATCCGCCTTACAGCCAGGTATCAAATTAAAAGTTTCCAAAAGATCTTTGGGTAATTATATAGGATAATCGGCCAATATCCAAGAGACAGACAGGCACATCTGCGGGCAGCCCTGTGACCCATGATGCCGCCTGTGCGGGACCCCAGGCAGAATTATTGAAAGAGTCCTGAGAGAGAACGGAACGGCTTAAATCCTGGGGCCGGCTGCACAAAACACCTTAAGTTAAGATTTCCTTAAAATCAGTTGTCAGTTGCACAAAATATCCTTAAATTGGCAGTATCATACTTAAGGGGAAAACTTAAGGTGTTTTGTGCAACCGGCCCCTGATGTTTCAAAGACCTATATATTTAACTGGTTTGCTATGAAATGCTGCTCTGAAAGAACACAAATAGCCTACAGAACCGTCGGGAACTAGCATAATGATAGCGAGTCTTCAACCAGCTCTACACTAAGAAAAGAAAAATAAACAATGTACTGGTAATTTTCTACCAAGACATTATCTGTTTTCTTACCAATTTTTTAGTTTTGTTTTTTGTTTTTACAGACATTAGTGGGTGTACTTGCGCCCAGAATGCAATGCGAAATTCAAATTATAGGGTAAAACACCTGTGAAAATGTATACAGAAAATTCCTTCACATTAACACGGCACATTAAGCTCTATTTTTATGGACTTTTCTTACAATGTAGCTTACAGGCAATGTTAAGGATGGGTATTAAAACCATTGACAAATAAACGCATGAAACTTCTCTAAGTGCATATAGATTGTTTATATGTAGGGTGACCAAAAAATCCATGTCATCCCGGAAACTTTGAGCTATGACAGGATTTGTAAACTACCATTTCAATTAAAAGGACCTGGATTTCACTTAAGCTTTGCATTCTTGCTGTGTGCTGACTGGTCAGCCTCCTATAGTCATGCATGCATCACTAATGTTAATGTGAAGCAGCTGGATGAGTCTTTCAATCATCGAAACAAACCAGTCAAAGCACAAGAAGAAATTAACTATTAGCCAAGCATAGGAGTCTTTTTACAGTTTGTAAAACCTGAAGTAGTACAAAGTGTCCAGGATGACATGCATTATCTGGTCACTCTATATTTAAGTTTATACTTTTGTTCCAAATCAGTATTCAATAAATCAACCCGACCAATTTTCAATAAAGTTGAAAAATGTTATGTATCCTAGTGTGATATTTTACCTTGCAAATAGAGGGGAAAATGTCCAATAACTGGCCAAAAAAAAAAAAAAAAAAAAAAAATGGCCAGCATACATCAGCCATCGGCTGACCCTAACTTCTAAATATCGGCATTGGCTATAAAAAAACCCATATCGCTCAACCTCTATTTCTTACCAAAAAATAAATCATTTTTTGTGCATATCCATACATCGCTATGAACGAGCGCACACCAGCAGTGAAAGCCATTTGTAGGAAATGAGTGATCAGAATTAGGCGTTTCATTTAGTGTGAATATGTTCAGTCCATTAAAAACAAATTGACTGAGGCATTCCTTTTTTCTCTGACTTTGATCCAAAGCAATTAACTTAGCAGCAGAAGTTACTTGAACATTATACCGCGTTCATTTTTTGAAATACACTGCACAACAGGTAAAGAGACGAACAAAAGCCCAGCACACTGAAACTCAAAGCAGAGTATCGAGATCTAGCCGGAGGGGAAGCAGGTCCTCAACTGAATAGCTGTGCAGCTGGCCTCTTCCTGTTCCGCAGTGAGATGGGGCAGCACCCACCCCCCCTGCAACCGACTACTGGCACTGTAGTTCACGGGCACCTGGCAGGGCATCAGCATGCCCAGAAGCTGCCAATATCTGCCAGGGTTCGGGCTGCTGAATGCCCCATTAACTGCTCAGGCTATAAATGACAGACCTACATAAGAGCCCAACCAGTCAGCAATTTTTTCCACCCAACAAATATTGTTTCAATACATTTTATTAATACTTTTACATTTTTTAACAGACACATTTGGGATTAAAGAGCAAGGTTAGCCAGTCCTTGGATCAACAGGGGAATTAAGGGCCTCACTCAAGGGCCAAATAGTGAAATCACTGGAATTTGACCCAGCAACCTTCTGATCACAGGCACAGAATTCTGACCTGCAGAGCCACACACTGCATTTAGCATCGTTCAATGAGCCTCATTTTTAAGGTTTCCAAATATCGAAATCACAGAATACCACTGAGGTAAAAGGCACACTTTAAAGTGCGTGGTTGTTGACAGCTAAGGGAAATGATTCCATTCTTCTAATTTTAGTATTATTAACCCTCCAGCGTGAGAATGTTTTAGCAAATGATTAGCATAGGTTTAAAACTGAAAGTATGTGGTATGAGCCTGCTGTTTTTTTTGTACGACACTGGACCACATCACAGATCTAAATAAACATGACATTTTTGCTACCTTCTGCTTAGACACTTCCTGGACTGAACTTGTGAAGAAGAACTTCACACACCCCACCACCCACCCAGATCTCCATTCACCAGGTCCAAATGCCCAGCAGTAGCAGAAACTGGCGTCCATGTTCGGAGCGGGAGGCTCACGGCAAAGCAGAGACGCACTTCAGGAAGGGAAGCCGGGCTTATCAGCTGACTGACTTGTGGGCAGCTGTAGGGTTGCAGCCACAGTGAGCTCGACGGGAACCACTAGCAGCAGCCGCTCTGGCTTCCCGCGGTGCTATTCCAGGGGAAATCGATAAGGTACACTGTCATTTAATTACACTCCAGATATCTATGATCAGGTGAAGGGAGAGAACTGAGGCACTAGAGAAAAAAAAAAGAAAGAAAAGAAAAAAAATCACCTTGAGCTCATGTCTGACTTTCATGGTGATTCTTTTTTTTTTACTCTGCAAATGCTGCACAGCTCCATTGCACAGCCACGAGACTGCCAGGTTCCGCGTCACAGAGTGACCAGAACACCACCGTGTGACTTTATCAGAAACAAGACAATGAACCACACAGCGGAAAGAAAGGGACACAGAGGTATCTGCGTGCGCATCAGAAGTTAAAAGACGTCAGTCTGAGCTGTGCCGTACACACGAGGCGGCGCACCGTTAAATCGGCCAGCCGCCCCTCTCAGCCGGTCAGGCTCACTCCGAGAGGACTGGCGTCTCTCTAAACGAAGATGGGCATCTGTTAACTTCTGCATTCCATATCCTGCCATTTCTGTGATGCCAAAGCAGGGATTAATCAAAGGCCGCTTGTGGGTGATGAACAGTGGCCAAAAGAGGACCCATCGACTTCCTGCCTGCGGCACATGACGTGTATAACCACCGAGCGCAGTGCTAAATGCCCCCAAAGCATCTCCTGTTTCTACAAGGCCTTTCATGCCAGCAGGGCTGATTTTAAACTCACAGGAACATGCTTACCTGTTCACTGTAACACTGCAGACATTTCCAGAAATAGTGCACTGACACATAAAATTACTGCAACCAGGCCTATATCAATTCAACAGTTACTCTTGCCATTTCCATAGCTTTATTTCCATAAGTAAACATGTAAAACATGGTTGGCTCATTTCCTTGCCTAACTGGCTGCATTCAGCATTTGCAGTCCAAGCTAGCAGTCAGAAGATAGTGATATAAAGTGAATATTTCCAAATAAGTCTAGCTTTGCATGCAGCTCACCTACAGAGGCAACAGGTTTTGAGGATCAAGTTTACACCAAGCATGTGCATAAATAAGACATTTCAATGCTTAAGTTTGGAAAACACGATTATTGGCCTACAGCTTCAGCTTGCTAAAGTGCTTCAAGTAATAGCACCAGATATTAAATAAACGACAGTAAATGCATGCATAGGTAATTAAACCCTGGCCAAATAATCAACACAATCAGACAAACTATCAGTGGTAGTGTTATGCTATCAACACAGCATGACACATACAAAAGGGGATCCAACTATTAATTTATAATTATCTGCTGAAAATCAACTCTGTTTCCTTCCCTCTTTTAGGACTCTGCACAAATCACCGTCAGCCCATTTACCCGTGTTCTACAATGCCATGCCTGGCTACAGGAACAGTGACCCAGATCCCAGACTCGAACCAGAGCATGAGGAAGGGCACATGAAGTAAGGTTAAGATTGAAAAAAGATGACCAAAAAATAACAGCAGGAGAATAGAAACAAGCAAAGCTGAGCTTGGATCAGCAATGTCACACATGTAAGAGACACTGATCCCCTTAACATCAATGTCAAACCCATATTTGATCCAAAAAGGGGTCAGGACCAAATCCAAAGAGCTCTGTAGCAAGTCTGCATACAAAAGCAGGTGAGATTTCACAATCACCCGTGTTGTGATGCATAGTTTCAAAACAAGGCACAGCTGGACACCTAGTGGGTCTCCCCTAAACTGGGCAAAGCGGACAGCGGGCCGGGGGGTTCCGATCGTGACCCAGAGCCATGCCATACCAAACGGAGCCCCCCGGCGATCGGCCGGCCGGCCACTTACAGTCCAGGTGCTTCTTCTTGGGGCCGCTGACTTCGTGCGTGGTGGCCTTGCACACCGCCTTGCCGATGGCCGAGCCGGTCATGCTGTGCTGGGCCGCCGTGATGCGGTCGGTGATGGACTGGCCCGACATCTCGCTGCTGGGGAGCCGCTCCGGGGCGATCAGCTGGCGGCCGGCGGCCGGTTCCGCTCTAGGCGAAGGGAGAGGCTCTGAGAGGAAGCCTGCGGTGCGGCGAGCGGCAACTAACCCGGGTTCTACCAGCGCTACCCGACCACCTACCTCGGCTAACTAACCCGGGCTCTACCAGCGCTACCCGACCACTTACCTCGGCTAACTAACCCGGGCTCTACCAGCGCTACCCGACCACTTACCTCGGCTAACTAACCTGGGATCTACCAGCGCTACCCGACCACTAACCTCGGCTAACTAACCCGGGCTCTACCAGCGCTACCCGACTAGTTCCCCGTGGGAAGCAGGCCGCGGCGAATATAAACTAGCTTATCCCCAGCTAGTGAGGGGACCCGACGCCCAAAAAGCGACTAACCGTCGAAGCCAACTAGCCGCCCGCCGAAGCGGCAGGTTAGCCGGGTACTTTAGAGGTGACCGCCCGGAGAGCGCCGGGCAAGTGGCGGAGGGACGGTCCGGGCATCTGTGCCGGCGACCGTCACTAAGCCCTCCGGGTTACCCTAACCTGGTTAGCTAGCGCGAGACAGCCTCGGGGCAGCGCTCGGCTGACCGGCGGCTTGGCAGATCTGCCCCGTTAGCTAGCCGGCTAGCCAGATAGCGGAGACTACCCGCGCGGAATGAGAGGGAGGCGGGCGGCCCGCAGCTGCCCAACAAGCCGGCCGGCGCTGGCTTACTCCCTGCACGCTTCAGCCGAGATACGCGAGCCCGCTGCCGCCGCTGTCTCCGTCCTCCGCCTCTGATGGCTCTCTTTCGCGGGCTGTTCCGGTTTATGGGAGACAAAATGGCAGCGCAAGAATCAGGTGATGAGAGGAAGAGGGAGGGAGGGAGAGGGGGCAGGCTGTATTCACGAGGGGTGGGGAAGAGGAGGAGGAGGGCAGGCTGTGTTCAGGAGCAGTGAGGAGGGGGGCAGGCTGTGTTCAGGAACGGTGGGGAGGAGGACAGGCTGTGCTCAGGAGGAGTGGGGAGTTGGACAGGCTGTGTTCAGGAGGAGTGAGGAAGAGAACAGGCTGTGTCCAGGAGTGGTGGGGAAGAGGGCAGGCTGTGTTCAGGAGCAGTGAGGAGGAGGACAGGCGGTGTTCAGGAGCAGTGAGGAGGAGGACAGGCTGTGTTCAGGAGGAGTGGGGAGGAGGACAGGCTGTGTTTAAGAGGAGTGAGGAAGAGGAAAGGCAGTGTTCAGGAATGGTGGGGAGGAGGACAGGCTGTGTTCAGGAAGAGTGTGGAAGAGGACAGGCAATGTCCAGGAGCGTTGGGATGGAGGACAGGTTGTGTTCAGGAGGAGTGTGAAGGAGGGCAGGTTGCGTTCAGAAGGAGTGAGGAAGAGGACAGGTTGTGTTCAGGAGCGGTGGGGAGGAGGGCAGGCTGTGTTCAGGAGCAGTGAGGAAGAGGACAGGTTGTGTTCAGGAGCGCTGAAGAAGAGGAATGGCTGCATTCAGGAGCAGTGGGGAGGAGGGCAAGCTGTGTTCAGGTGGAGTGATGTAGAGGACAGACTGTGTTCAGGAGCGGCAGGGGAAAAGGTGGGCTTTGTTCAGAAGGAGTGAGGAGGAGGGCAGACTGTGTTTGGGGGGGAGCAGGAGGAGGGCAGACTGTGTTTGGGGGGGAGCAGGAGGAGGGCAGACTGTGTTTGGGGAGGGGGAGCAGAAGGAGGGCAGGCTGTGTTTGGGGGGGGCGAGCAGGAGGAGGGCAGGCTGTGTTTGGGGGGGGCGAGCAGGAGGAGGGCAGACTGTCTTCATCTGTATTCATCATATTCAAACTGTTGCCAGCCCACCTGCAGCGGAATAACAGAGAGTGTCTGATTCTAAGCTTGTCAGATATCCCGGTCTCCCTAAAGCCTATAAGCTCTCTTTCAGTCCGAATCCTGCAAAGGCGTGCACAGGCTTTAAGGTCGCAGAACACATCATGTGTCCTAATTATCATGCCCTTGATTGACCACAGCAGCAGAGATAATTATGGCACCACGGTGGTGGTGCTCCAAACTGCTACAGTAGACATTTTTTATTATACGGCGTTATTGCAAAGGGGAGCCGCAAGCTGCATTACATTAGACGAGCAGTATTTTGTTGGGGTATGTTGTTTCTATTTCAGAAGTGAGCCGCACACAAATCAAATGCATTTTAATTATGAATACAGCCACTCCCTCCCTGAGCAGGGTACGTGGAGACGGAAGGACCTTAGCCACTTCCTTTCTTAGAGCAATATGTACAAATACCACTGAGTTCTTTTTACTGTAGAACTGGTAAATGTGTAATAGTGTGGCGCAAAGACGTCAACATCTCTTGCCAAACTGGAACACTTCGAGACATGTCCTGTTTCTAGGTGTTAACATCCTCTGCCTTCCCCTTACAGCCCAGGGAGTCTGGGCTGCCGGCATTCGGCATTCTTGTGAAAGGCGTGTAAGCCAGAATATCAGCATGACACTGTCCACAGCATCGTATTTTCGGTAAAACAAAAAGATTACTCACCTCTGACAATATTTGTTTGGCTGGGCATGTCATTTATATAGCATGCCCTTCACGGTAGCACTGCATTTGTCAAATTGTGCTATTATTTACTTTATTAATGTCACAATTAAGAATCATGTTTCTTCATCACTATCTGTATATATTACCAGTTTTTCAAGGGTGGTCTTTATCATGGAATTGTTTTACACTGAAATATTTAATCAGATTCTGTGTTTTCTACCGTTTTATTTGAATAAAATTACAGTGAGACCATTATTAATGATTTTAGCAAATAACAACACTTTTGAAATACTGTATTTAAAATTCATTACTGAAGTTGCCTTGACACTTAACCTGGAAGGGAAGAAAATATCGTGACAGAGAAATGGCAGTTTTTATCTGTTTTAAATGCACTTCATACGTAAACACCATTTTTAGGAGGTCATACAGAGTGTGGATGCAGCATGATGTATCTAAAAAATTAAAGAAAGCGAATCACTTTGGTTATACAGCTAACAAAAAATGTATTTGAAAGCCTCCTATGAGGAGCAAGATACTAGGTTTAGTTTTAGTGAATCAGTATGAAAGGTTTGTGAACATTTATTCGGAAATTGTTCTGTGGAACAATTTATTAATTTCTGTAAATCGAATATAACAATGAACTGCATTCAAACAAGGTTCTCTCCAGAGCAGCCTCTTTGGTACTCCATACACACAGCACACTAGCTCTGCTTCGAGAAGAAGACAGCCCCATCTAGTGGCGTAATGCTCACACTGTTTCCATGGAAACCACACTCAGGACACTCGGCCAGGTGTGTCCATGGCAACAGAAGCTGCCAAATGATGCTCCAGCGCCCCGCATAAACTTTGAATGCTACTTGTCCTGTCTCCTGAGACAGTGAGACAGGTAATGCATACAGCACTTAGAAAATAAACATCCTCTGACTATCCCTTACAAATTGGCGATTAAGCTCAGACAAATCTCCCTCCACTATAGAAAATAATTTTCCTATAAATTAAAGCAAGAGATGTAATAACAAATTCAAGATGTACATATTGTGTAACGTCTCCCCAAAAACATATATATATAGCTGTTTGTCTCAAGGCATAGCTGTTACTTGTTACTTACTTAAATGAGTGATTCCACGAACCCCAAAAGACTGAAACAAAGTACAGGCACTTATGTACAAGAATAAAGCATATTCAATTTGTCGCAGTAGACGTTCTTCCAATAGCAGTAGGTCACTATTTGGCAATACTGAATGAGTCCTGGACAGACACTGTTGTCAGAACAATCTGGGAAGATTTATAAGCAAAAATATATATTTTAGCAGGTTTTAACTATTATTAGTAGTCCCAATATTTAGTGTATATATATTTATCAAAGCCACACAACCCAACAGTATAAGCAGCTGGAAAATGGATAGATGGTTATTTATCAAAACAGCAATAAAAAAAAATAGTTAATGTGTTCTGTCTGAAAAGTTATGTTCAAAAAGATCAACCCCTAAATGTTTTTGCTTGCACAATAACAGGTATCATCTTGCTGAATCCTATGTTAATTCCCTGAATGACCCTAATAGATGGGCACCAATAGTTACTTATTGACAGAGAAGCAAAACAAATATACACGTACATAAATAGGAGTTGAGCCCCGTATATCAGGATTAAGGTTGGGCTTTGGCTTTTGGCAGGAGTTAATGAGACATACCTCTTTAAATGTTCGAGGGCCCTGTGTCTGTACAGGGAAGCAATGTGCCCCTTTACATTCATACAGAAACAGCTGGAGAACCTCACCTGTCTAGGAGGTACACCTGTACCCACTAGGAAGCCTGGGCACCTTTAATATTGAATTACCTTTAAAAAAAACAATGAGAGAAGTATGATGCTATTTCGGATAGATTCTTATATAATTAAAATGTATATTATATGTATACTCCTAGTACACATTTAACTACAAATTTCTTATATAAATTAAAATAAAATTTTAAAATACTAATATTAAACATATCCACGTATGCTTTTTTAATATATATAACTTAGGCTATAACTTAGGTATAATACCTACAGTAATACACCTTCAAGACAGTTTCTAATATCTTTCAATATAGCAGTAATATATTTGCACTTTGGCACAGCCAATAAAAAACCCTGACAGGCACTTTCTTTAGGTCCATTAGCTAGAAGAAAGCTAAATAGTTGCTGCACATGTAGTTTTACCACATTTATTTAGCTGATGATACATAGACTTGTGTGTGCCACTTGGTTCTGCCACTTAATTTTAAGGCATCACTTTCATTATCAGATTAGGGTGTCTTGCTATGTCTTACTAAAAGACTTACAGCAGAAGTCTCCTTATAATTTCCTGCTGTCAGTATCTTTGCAGGTTTTTCTTTGGATTTCTTACAGGATGTTCATTGTTCCACTGTTTTATGCTACTATATCTAAAACCTTTGACTTACAAAATATTTAGCTGCTGTGACATATATTCCACTGTCTATAGTTGTCCACACCCATTCCCACCCCCCTGGCAACACCACACCAGATCTGACCCATCACTACCGACGAGCAAACCCTCCCCAGCCCACAGAGGAATTACAACCCACCGCCAGGATTTCTTGGAACCGCAAACTCAAACGAGCATCACGAGTGAATGTCACAAAAGTCTGGGAACCACCACCTCCCCTTAAAATTTAACAATAAAAGGGACAGCGGCTTCTGTAGCCCATGAACGTCTCAGCCAATCATGCAAGCCGTTTAACGCAGCCTGCTACATTCGGGAGCAACCGGCACAGGACGGGCTGCTCCTCTCCTCGACTGCGGCCTTCAGCGACGGCAGAATCTGCACGTCCAGGTCCGGGCTGGCCTCAGCGCTCTCCTCATTGGCCAGAATGTTCCGGACGAGGCGCCTCACTGCCGCGTCGATATTTGTGTTTTCCTGTAAGACATGGTCGCAGAAGGAATGTCACCTCAAGAAAGGTATAGCCCCACATTAATTACATAGTGCCCCCTATAGGAGATAGGGGATTGCTACATATTTTAATTTTAAACACAGAAAATACTTAACAATAAACAATAAAAAACTATCAAAATAGTCGCTACATGAACAGCACATGTACAAGAGGGTGCTGAGTATTGAACTTCATTAACATAATAATTAAGATAATTAAATCAAAACTTAATTATCAAAATACAGACATCATCATGCCTGTGTGATTATACAAAATTACTCCTTGTAGCATGGTTCACGCTGAAAGTCCGTTTTTTAATAAAGGCACGTCATTCAACAAAATCAGCAAATGAAAAATAATATATTTTTTCCCCAAACAGGAGTTTCCTGCTCTGCCAGTGGGTGGGAACTACCTAGGGATTTCCATGTGCTCGCTCACAACCCCCCCACCACACCCCACCCCAGCCACATGTCACACCACCCTGTGCATCTCATTAGCAAGCCTCTGTGACCCTGCCCACCTGAGCACCCTGGCAGGCATGTGTGGGTGTGTGTGTGTGTGTCTGGCTCCCACTTTGCTTCTGACACTGATGACACCCACACGGAGCCAGCTGGATGCACTGACAATACCCAAATTGCTCACACACAAATTAAATATTTGCCGTTACATTTTTTTTTAAATCCCTAATTATAGAAATGCTGCAGGTTAAGTGTACTAGCAGGGACATGTCATCTGGGCCTCTACTCTTAGACTACCGCCCATCTAGGGAAAAGAAGAGATATTTTGCACGGAGATGCCACAGTTCTGTTTACATTCCACAGGCAAGTTCTGTAACCCCCCAGTGGAGCAGTAGGGCACTCAGAAACAGAGCCTGGGAGGTGGAGACAGGGGCAGGCTGCTACTCCAACTACCATGAAAAGATTTCAGCTGAAATGTCAGGCTTGGCAGTAAATCCTAACCCCACCCTCCCCTAATCATCCTTGACAGCCCTTTTTTTATCCATATTCCACCATTACCCTGTTTATTCCTCCCCCCTTACCTTGGCAGAGGTCTCAAACCAGCCCACAAAGCCATGCTCCTTGCAAAAGGCATCCAGCCTAGGTAGCTGAGAAGACAGTCCTTCACGCGATTGGTCAGCCTTGTTGGCCAATAGCACGACGGGGACGGGTTTGCCATTGGCTAAGGTGACCTTACTGTCAAGGTCACCCTTCCACTTGAGCACTGCCTGGAAGGTGGAGGTGCGGGTCACGTCGAACACCAGCAGTGCCCCCACTGCCTCCCGGTAGTAGACCCGCGTCATGTTGCCATAACGCTCCTGCCCTGCGAAGAAGAAGGCACCCGCCATTGCCAGCACCACCGAAATCCGAAACGCCACATTCTAACAGGCTGCTTTCATTTCTATAAGTAAAATATTGCGTGTCTGGCAAGGAGGACAGAGAGAGGAGACAGGCGAAAAGAGAGAAACAGAAGTCAAGTGAGGAGTGAGTCCCCCTGGGGGGGGGGACTCAACTGCTCATGTGATGCTGGTATAAGCACGGGACCAGCTGGGATTAAGGCAAAGCACACGGTCCCAGAGGCGGGCTGGTTGCAGTGATGCCAGATAAGAGTGGGAAAGAGGGACGAAGCTGAGAAAAACCGCAAAAACAGGATTTATAAAACAGTGAACCACAGCAAGGCAGACCACACCGCCGAAAAGCACAGAAAATCAACACAGTATAATAAAAAATGTCACTAGTCCTTACAGCAGCTCACACTGGCACATCACCCTAAACACAATTCTCTCCATATCGGGAGTTCTTGGATTCACGCCGATTTCTAAGACCCAGTAACTCTTTGGTTTAACTGCCATTTCATTTCAGCATATGTACATTGTAAGAAAGAAAGTACCTTTGAGGGTACAATTAATTGTTACTGGGGCTGTACCCTCACGGGTCACCCTAGCTGGAGGTAAATGTACCGTTTAAGGTACTGAAATGGCCTTTGAGGAACCTTGGTGTTGCCTGCACCTTGGGGTACAAAACTGTACCAGGGCTGTGCATTTTGTTCTGGCAGTATATGAATCTAAATGCCTGAGTTAGTTTTGGTAACGCTGAATGCTGAAATTGTGAATAAACAACGAGTTGTGTATAAACCCGCTATATGCATGAAGATTAGCGAGATGCACATGTTACCGAAGGCTTTGCGGAGCAGGTAGCGGTCTCCTACCGGCTATGTCCCAGAGCTGCAGGCGGATGACAGTCCGGTTATCCCAGCTCAGCACCTTCAGCGCAAAGTCCACGCCGATGGTGGCGCGGTAGTGCTGCGAGAAGATCTGATGGACATAGCGCTTGATGATGGAGGTCTTCCCCACCCCGAGGTCCCCGATAACCAGAACCTTGAAGAGGTGCTCCTTCTGCATGCTGGCTGTGTGCACGCCTGCCAGTCTACTCCCTCATGCCAGACCTGGCATGCCTTACCGAAATCCAGCAATTTACTATTCAATTTACAACCCTTAAGCCTGAAGTCTTCCTCTGCTGGCGTTTCCCAGAAACGTGCTACTTTCTGGTTCTGTCATGTCAAACTGACAGACTACGTCTAAAGTTTTATTAAGTTTTTTACGTGTTATCACTCCACCCAATCCAACTTCTATATCCTGAAAATATACCCTGGGTTCTAATCTTTAAGAATTTTAAACTTTCTTACTATTTCGAGAATCTGTACTAACGATGTTACCGTACTCATTTCACCCCATTTTCGATCGTTATACAATACTTGTGATACTTGTGAATGATTAAAGTCGCCTAGTTACTTCCTAAACGCCTAT
The DNA here is from genome assembly GCA_026780845.1 of Petrocephalus sullivani. Taxonomy (NCBI): domain Eukaryota; kingdom Metazoa; phylum Chordata; class Actinopteri; order Osteoglossiformes; family Mormyridae; genus Petrocephalus; species Petrocephalus sullivani. The sequence goes on from JAODKM010008019.1 coordinate 19,086, forward strand.
CTCCCCTAACCGCTGCCTCGCACGGACTTCCTAATACAGTGGTCAGTCAATGCTGTCATTCCGCTGACCACGGCGCGCTCGGGACCACGCCCATTTTCAGCCGCACAGCACTGCCTGATGGGATTTGGAGTCTTGACAGCATTGCGAGTCACGAACTGTGTTCCCTAATCTGTTGATCTGACATGCGTAATCCGATACCATTTTATTTTTAAAATAGCTTTCATCGTTATAATTTACAACAAGAGGATTTTTTTATTCTGCTGTTTAACCATCGAAACAGAACCTGATTCAATATGTAATCTCTTAGTGAAGTGGAGAGGACCAACTGCCGTAACGTAAAATCCCCACATACTTTCTATCACAGCAATTACGGTAATATCGCCTATGTAAATACAGACGTGGTAAAGTGCGCTGCTATTTGGGGTTCTGTGGTAATGGTGCTGATGCGACATGAGTGAGAGTGTGTGGTGCTGTTACTGCCATTTCACAGGCAAATTTACCAAACATTTCTCCATCGTTAAAGCAGCGTGTAAAACAGAGTCGAAGTAATCGAGTTATCGAGATGAAGAAGAGAAACCGAGAAGGCTGATTTCCCCCCGGACATCGAAATGTAACTAAAATAACTATGAAGAGATAGACGCGTCACCATGGCCGCGGCGCGGCGTTTTGTTGCTCCGAACCATTGCAGCAAAGAATAGGCATTTTCCTCGAAAATAAAACGATCACAACATAAGATGCTATTGTGCTAAATATGCCTTTGCTGGTGTTATTTCTGGGATTCTTAAGGACGGCGTGATTAGCCCTCTCCACGCTCTGAGAAACTTACGAGGTAAAACCTGTCGCTGTTTGTGATGGTGACTGGACGCTTTGCGGCATCGCTTTATATCCAACGGGCCAACAGGCCAACTGATACATTCTGTGTTCCTTTAATATTCTGGACAACAGCTCTAGGCTGTCATTAAACACAGAACAGTTAAACATACGAAGATTACGGAAAAGATGATTATAAATTATTATTTTATTATTATATTATAGGATTTTAATAAAGTTTAGTCCAGCTGTATTTGGAAGTTACTTTTATGAGGTTGTTTGAAGCAAAAAACTTAATTCATTATTAAGAGAATTACAATATCAAAGTAATATAACACATAGAGTGCTTAAAACCATAGCAACAGATAACAGATGAACTGAATTATTGTTGTTTAACAAAGACTGGGTCACTTTGGTGCTGGTGAGGTGTAAGTTATGATGTTAAAATGGGTATTGCCTGTGTTTGTTCACAGAAGGCCGCTATGTCAGCCATGCACTAATCTTTCAGCATCGTAGAGTTTTCAGAAGGGATCTGATTGCTGCCGTGTCTGAATAGATAAGCTTATATCAACTATTCATGCAGAAGATGGTGAACAAGAGGCATGTCCAGTCCAATATCCAATTTTATTCATAAAGCACATTTAAAACAACAAAGTTGAACCAAAGTACAGCACAGTCAATAAAAGTACTCAAAAATCTATAAAAACAGACATTAAAGACATAAAACAAACTTCAGAATAATAAAAAAATAAATAAAAATTAAAAAATTTGAGATAGAGATGCAACAAAAGGTAAAAGCCAAAGAAGACAAGTGTGATTTTAAAGGAGATTTAAAAACTGGAAGATATGGATCTCGTCTAATGTTTAAAGGCATCTCATTCCACAGTCTAGAAGCCACCACAGCAAAAGCCCAATCCCCTCTTACCTTCAGCCATGTTCTCGGGACGACCAAGGTCAGGTGACCTGCAGACTTGCAAACTGGTTGGTTGAAAGAACATCTTGGTCTGGACTGTTACTTTCTGGACCTGAACTATCCATCCATTAATAATACGTTTTGAAAACACCCACTTGCATTCTGTCTGTCTGTCCTTGCTGACTCCGGTGTTTTAAGCTTATCACATGTGATGGTGGCATGATATCTCTCTGCAGACCCCAGCAGACATGGAAGCCATCTGGCTATACCAGTTCCGGCTGATTGTCATCGGCGATTCGACAGTTGGCAAGTCGTGCCTGATCCGGAGGTTCACAGAGGGATGCTTTGCCCAGGCGTCGGATCCCACGGTCGGGGTCGACTTCTTCTCACGCCTGGTGGAGATAGAGCCTGGGAAACGCATCAAGCTTCAGATCTGGGACACTGCGGGCCAAGAGCGATTCAGGTAATCTACAGTGATACTTGTATGGACTATTTTTAGGTCTCTTTTTGACAAAAACATTTCTACGACAGTTAAAAAGCCCACACTGTGGCTACATTGTGACATCTGTTGTGATATGAGTGTTTGGCGTAAGCTTGTTACTAAACAACCACAGATTTTAGTACATTTGAATGCATTTTACAAGTGACCCATAATGTGCGTGATGTGGACTGTTGGCATGAAAGTAGTCTCGCTTAAACTCCATCTCGACAATAACCTTGTAACTGTAAAAACAGTTCTCCTAATTCATTTAAATGTTTTCAGCTTAACATGTTGCTAGTGTCCAATGATGCATTGGCATTCTGTGTGGGGTGTCCCCTGCCTTGGGTCCTGTACTGCCTGGAATAGGCTCCAGGCTCACCTTACTGGATAAGTGGTTGGAAGATGGATGGATGGATGGATGGATGGAGTGATGGATGAACAATTGAATAGATGGATGGTTGGATGGATCTTATCTGTACTCACTGTGTATCTGTACTGCATTTAAGGCAAACAAGGGCTAACACCCAGTTTTCAGGTCCTCAGTGGCATCCCTCTTACTTCGTACACTTTCCCAGGTGCCTTTCCTCTGTGTTTGCCATTGCAGGTCTATCACCAGAGCCTACTACCGAAACTCAGTGGGCGGCCTCCTGCTCTTCGACATCACCAACCGGCGCTCCTTCCAGAACGTGCACGAGTGGCTGGAGGAGGCACGGAGCCACGTGCAGCCGCATGCCATCGTCTTCCTGCTGGTGGGTCATAAGTGCGACCTGGAGGCGCGGCGGCAGGTGAGCCGGCAGGAGGCGGAGAAGCTGGCGGCCGCCTATGGCATGCGCTACGTGGAGACCTCAGCCCGTGACGCCACCAACGTAGAGAAAGCCTTCACAGACCTGACGCACAACATCTTTGAGCTGGTCAGGCGCGGGGACATCACCATCCAGGATGGCTGGGAGGGAGTCAAGAGCGGCTTTGTGCCCAACGTGGTGCACTCCTCCGAGGAGGCGACCAAGAGCGAGCGCCGCTGCCTCTGCTGAATGCCCCGCCCCCCCGGGGGGGACGCACTCCTCACTTCCCACTGCTTCACTAGCACTGCTACTCTCTCTTTCTCCTGGCCCTGGTCCCACCCCCAGGACATCAGTGTCTGTCTCCTTACTGGTGAGCTGCAGAATCTACAATATAGGTCCCGCCCTCTGTCGCCATCTTTAGTCTCCTCTGAAAAATAGTGACACCTTCAGGAGGGCAACTAATAGCATGCTACGCATACTAGGTGCATTAAACACTGAGATTTTCACGTAGAGAGTGTCAGGCACAGAGAGCATCAGGCACAGAGAGTGTTGGACACCAAGCAATTCGGACACCAAGAATGTCGACACAGAGAGCATCAGACGCAGAGAAAACTGGACAAAGAGTGTGTCAGACACAAAGAGCATTGGACATCGAGAACTTCAGACACCAAGAATGTCAGAGGCGTAGCTTCAGACACAGAGTAAACGGTCGGACACAAAGAATGTCAGGCACAGAGAGCATCAGACACAGAGAAAATTGGACACAGACAGCGTCAGCCACAGAGTGCGTCAGACACAAAGAGCATTGGACACTGAGAACTTCGGACACCAAGAATGTCAGAGATGGAGCATGGAAGCAGAGAGTGTCGGACACCAAGCATGTCAGACACAGAGAGCATTAGACGCAGAGATTGTGAAACCCAGAGGGTGTCGCACTCAGAGCGTGTCGGACACAAAGAAAATTGGATACACAGTGTGTTAGACAGAGAGAAAACATCGGACACAGAGCATTAGACACAAAGAGAATTTTACACAGAGAGAATTGTACACAGAAAGTGTCAGACACAGAGTGCGTCAGACACAAAGTGTGTCAGTCACCAAGAATATCAGGCACATAGAGCCTCGGACACAGGGAACGACGGACACCAAGAATGTCGGACACTGAGAGCATTAGACACAGGGAGTGTCAAGCCCAGAGCGTGTCGAACACAAAGAAATTTGGACACAGAGAAAATTGGACACAGAGATCATCGGACACAGATCATCAGGCACAAAGCGAATTTTACACAGAGAGCATCAGGCACAGAGAGAATTGGGTACAGTAAGTGTCGGACACAGAGTGCATCAGAGCGTTGGACACAAGAACTTCGGACACCAAGAATGTCAGGCACAGAGAACATAGGACATGGAGTGTTGGACACCAGGAATGTTGGACACAAAGAGAATTGAACATAGAGCATGTCGCACATCAAGAATGTCAGTCCCAGAGAGAAGTGGACACAGTAAGCATCAGACACAGAGAGCATAAGACACAGAGAGCATCGCGCACAGAGAGAACATCAGATACAGAGAGCACCAGACACAGAGCATCAGACATCAAGAGCGTCAGATACAGAGATACCAAGAGTGTGGGACATAGAGAGCGCCGAGCACCAACAGCATCAGACACAGAGAGAATCAGACACAGAGAGCGTGAGACACAGAGAGCGTGAGACACAGAGAGCGTGGGACACAGAGAGCGCCGAACACCAACGGCATCAGACGCAGAGAGCGTGGGACACAGAGAGCGCCAAGCACCAACAGCATCAGACACAGAGAGAATCAGACACAGAGAGTGTGGGACACAGAGAGCGCCGAACACCAACAGCATCAGACGCAGAGAGAATCAGACACAGAGAGCGCCGAACACCAACAGCATCAGACGCAGAGAGAATCATACACAGAGAGTGTGGGACACAGAGAGCGCCGAACACCAACAGCATCAGACACAGAGAGAATCAGACGCAGAGAGCGTGGGACACAGAGAGCGCCGAACACCAACAGCATCAGACGCAGAGAGCGTGGGACGCAGAGAGCGTGGGACACAGAGAGCGCCAAGCACCAACAGCATCAGACACAGAGAGAATCAGACACAGGGAGTGTGGGACACAGAGAGCGCCGAACACCAACAGCATCAGACGCAGAGAGAATCAGACACAGAGAGTGTGGGACACAGAGAGCGCCGAACACCAACAGCATCAGACACAGAGAGCGTGGG